>OX451207.1:23622550-23831280 GCA_949628255.1 Macrophya alboannulata
TATTAATATTAAGAGGTGCCTCATCGAGAATATCTATTTCCCATTTAAATAACACGGGAAATGTTCTAGTGGCACACTTCAATTTTTATGTCTCAAGTACTAATCTACTCGGAATGATTCTGCATAGCTACTTGTGTTCGAAATTGAACGATCTACAAAAAAGGTCTCTTGGTATTTTTCGATAAATCTAACCGTTTCCAAATTATTCATGGTTAAAGTTATATGATTCAAGTTATGGTCAAAGTTACGAATAACTTGGAAACGGTTAGATTTATCGAAAAATACCAGGAGACCTTTTTTGTAGAGCGTTCGATTTCGAACAAAATTAGCTATGCAGAATCAGTCTGAGTAGATTAGTACTTGAGATATAAAAATTGAAGTGTGTCACTAGAACATTTCCCGTGTTATTTAAATGGGAAATAGAAATTCGCGACGAGGCATCTCTTAATATTAAATATTAAGATCTCAAATTATAACAGGCTTCTTATTTTACCTTCTAGCAAGTATACAACTTGTTTGTAAGTTGAAAAAAAATGTTGCTTCTAAATGACACACCCTAATATGTAGGTATATATATGTATTGTGCAGAGTGCGACCCGATAAACCGCAATTTATACGTAGTATTAGAATACATGCGGTGCGGATACCGCGCATTGGTTACTGCTACTGCAGAGTCTTTTTAACGCGGAAATAGTAATAGTCTGTCCCGTTCGTAGAAAGTGAGATTCCTCGTAAGGGAGCGTGACTAATGGAACAAGGCTACAAGGATCGGTACATTATACATCGCCTTGTATGTTATGTACGTGTACATACCTGTATGTATAATACGTTTATACGTACAGCTATGTACCTACTACCTAGCTGTAGGCATCATCATCTCGATACTCTCAAAGTAGGTATATGTACACACTGCACGTGTATTGATTAGTATTCCCAAGTGAAAACATATGTATATGTATGTATGTACATACAATACCGTTGAGTTCAAAAGTTCGGGACTCACTTGTCGAACAAAAAATTAGTTATATATCTGCAGCAAAAAACGATAAAAAAAAGGAAAAAAAATGTATAAACGAATGATCCGAAGGGTGTATAGGTGTTTGAAAGTAGAAGGGAACCTTCAGCTTTATTATGCTTCTCTAGAAAAATCCTTTACGATTTATTTCTCTTCCACTTCCCGGCTAATGTTGAACGGATGGCTGTTTTTTTTTTTTTTTATTTCGTTCGCTATAAATCAAAAACTATTCACTGTACAGGAAAAAGTTTTAAATAAAAGTTTTAGAGAATTTTATTATCTACAAGAAAGGTCTCTACTGTCTTTCTCCTACGATCCACGGTTCGCGAGATAATTGATAAAACGTGTTTACCCAAGACGTCAGGTCGAAGCTTCTCACAGTCCTGCCAACTCGAATTTATAACACAGGGGATAACCCCGAAGATTTTCCATGAAGAATATCGATTCCGTTTGGAGATTGCAGAAAAAAAGTCCTGACTAATTTTCATATTGTTTCTCTGTCGCGCGATTTTCGGTTGGCTTGCCGAGGAGCCAGGGGGGGTCAATAAGTAATCGAGAAACGCGAGTTCCACGACGTTATACACTGTAACACAGTGTGCCACAATGGGGTGGGGTTCATCCATCATTCCTGTCGCGAGAAGATTATTCCTCTTGTCCTTTTCCAAGAACCAATCAGCACCCGACTGAACTTCCTCTCCCGTTTGCCTCTCTGACTTTTCTTAGCCCCCCCGTCACCGTTGCCGTCGCCGTTCCGTGCCGCCGCGTCGCGCGGCAGTAGATCGTTTCGAGAGGCTGTTATACCTGGAGTAGTTACACGGTTAACATACGTATGCATGTATATATACGTCCGTTATACTACCAACGAAGAGAGCCTGTGTACTGCTTCTGATTCTGCCGTTGTTGGTATAGGTAGAAAAACGAGAAAAGGGGGAGAAAATAAAACGATCGGAGAATAGTTATCCGTACTGCTGTTGTTGTGTATAGCAGCAGTCTTCTGTATGGAGAGGAGAATTAGCGACGAGGAGGCACCCGGCACGCCATATGCCATTTCGAGGTGCGATGAGATGATGCGAGCTGCGAAGGGAAGCTATATGGTGGACTCGTGCAGACGCAGACGCGGTACTATATACAAGGTCACGCTCCCTTTTGTGTTTTACAATATCTATGCAGATCTAAATATATATCTAGCGACGTATTTTTGCGAAGATTTTAGCGAAACAGTTCCGTTCTAATATATGTAGGTAACCCGCTAGCAGTGAGTATACATATAGGTAGTCATATAAGTATGAGTAACCAATGCGTTGTCATGGCTACGGGATACATGCGGTTCGATTTGTTGCCTCACTCCTCCTCAGGGCCACCACCGGCGAGAATTATTATAACGAAATATCGTCTATACTCCCGTGCGTGAGGGACTTTCGAATACGAGTTAGGAATAGTGATTAATGATCGTTGTGGTTATAGATATATACATATATACACTGTGCAGGTATAACACCGTCCAGCGTTACGAAGATATTAAAAAAATACTCAAACTGTAGTAGATATACGGTGAAAAGGTACTCGAAATCAGTTTTTCGATGATATCTCGGCAACCGTTAATGATATCGAGGTAAAGGTAAGGTTCGAAAATGATGTCAATGAAATTCTCCGTGAATAAGGTAGAATACATTTTTCACGTATCTTCAACAGTTTCGCTGTAATTTCACATTCTTTGTCTTAATATGTAACAATTATGACTGAAAATGTTTAAATATTCAGGCTCGAAATACAGCTGAACCAATCAAGATGCGAGAAAAATGTATCACAGCTTTTTCATGGAGAATTTAATGAACTTCATTTTCGATATCCACCTTCATCTCGATATCGTTAACGGTTGTCGAGATATCATGGCAAAACTGTTTCAGCGTTTTTTTTTTTTTTTTTTTTCTTAAGCGTTTACTTATTTACCATTTGACTAGACTACCAAGTCTCGGAACTCTATTTCTATAACAGAATGAGTAAAATTAATGTAGGGTATGTATAGCCAAAGTCAGAGACTCCAGCAGCACAGTGTCGTTGCGATCCTACTCCACCACCACCTGCCTACTATACCATAAACCCTCGTCAAAAGGTAAACAGCGTGTGTTCTTTCGTGTCCCTATTCTACGGGAACGACTTCATCTGACGATGAGGAAAGGATCGAGAAGAGAAGTGAAGGGAGGGAAAATAAAGGATCGAGTAGTCCTTGTGGGGTTAAGTATAAGGAGAGACACGACACGACAAGACAAGACAAGACAAGACAAGAAAAGACAAGAAAAGGAAAAAAAAAAAGATAGGGAAAAAAAAAGGGAAAAAAGGTGTATAAGAAAAGAATAGAAAAGGACAAAAGAGGGGAAGAATGAAAGAACAAATCCGTGGAATCTTTTACCGCACACCGTTGCAGCTTGCTGCAGCGCGCGGACACATTCGCTATACCTGAAAGCCAACCCAACCACCATCGAATAACCAACGCGCCTGGGTAGAGTATCGTTTTTTCCCGGAACTATAACGTGGGTCTGGTTCAGATTGCGGTCGAAAAGAATGAATATAGTGGACAGGTATAAGAGCAGTCTCTCTTTATCTTTCTCTCTCTAACTTGATGCCGAGAGAGTCCCGGCTGTGGGGATCCCAAAGGAATTCCTTTCCGAGTCTTCTCCTCTCTCTCTATCTCTCTCCCTCTCTCTCTCTCTCTCTCTCTTTCTCTCTTTTCACAAGCTCAGACAGATAGGATAATATTATATTTCCTTTACGTGTTACTCACATCGAACATACTATATTTGTATGTCGCTATAGGAATATGCATCCGCATGTAAGTGTATTTACGCGCAACCGCGTTTAAACGAGAGAAACTCTCTTTCTCTCTCTCCCTCTTTCCGCGTTGTGTTGCTCGTGAGAAAAGAATAAAGAGCGAGAGAACCGCCGGCACCGCGCGATGTATTATATCTATTGGTCCGGCGAGTGAGACGGCCGCGTCGCGGCCCTCGCTGACTGTGGGAAACAAAAGATAAAGCCGTCCGGCATCATCCCTCTTTAAAAACTGTTAACATATAGGTAGACTATGACCTACCATGACCAGATACAACTTATACACTACAAACCACGTTTAAAAGGACCAAGATTTATATCTCTGTTTTTAAGAGATATCTTATCTTGTAATTTGTATATATGTGATAAGGAGAGAGATGGTCCGTGGTTTGATTTTTTGTCGATATCTCGAAAACTGTAAATGATATCGAGATAGAGGTGATTATCGAAAATGAAGATAATGAAATTCTGTATAAAAAGGGTGGTGTACATTTTCTCTGTATCTCAATTCGTTTTGCTGTATTTTGAGGCTGAAGAATAATTGCAATATATTTACTAATTGTATAGATACAAAAAATGAAATTCCAGACAAACTAACGAAGATACGGGAAAAACTTGTCTAACCTTTTTCACGGAGAATTTCATTGTCTTTATTTTCGATAATCACGGTTATCGCGATATCTCTTACGGTTCTCGAGATATAATCGAAAAACTGTTTAAAATTGAATTATAACGAACATCTTTCCCAACCATTATAGAGAACCTGACTTTACTTGACTCATATTATAGTAGGTGCATACTTTGCTTTCACAATTTCAACATCTGCGTACGTATGTACCTACATAACGCGCGGTCGTAGTACTCAGTAAAGCTAATCGATTCCGAAAATTTATTTCTTTATATATTATTCCGTTATACTAAGTATGTGAGTAGATTACCAGACACGATTGTTATTTAAGCCTTTCTCTCTTAATTGGATGAAAAATATCTGCTGGTAAAGTATTATTGTATATACATATACATATATTATGTACAGTATAATGTACCCAGTAGTCATGATGCTGCGAAAAAAAAAAAACAAACAGTTTTGTATATAAAAATAACAAATTCAAGGCGATTCCGATCAGAATGGGAAAATACGCCAACGAAGGAAGAAGAAGAAAAAAAATGATGGAAACTTTCCGCGTCATATGGTCTGTAGATATAATAATCATATTTCCAGGATTCGTGCGGTGATATCCCGAATTGCAACTCACCGCAATCTTACATACAATACACACGTATACGTATACAGATTGTACATACATACAATTGTCATCTTATCGCGACGCGATTCATTACTCTCGGTTTTTTTTTTTTTTTTTTTTTTTTTTTCACCACGCGATGCAACAGTACAACAGCAATCTCAAACCAGGAAAATCGTCGAATTTCCCTGTATATTTCAAGGTCTACTTTCGAAATGACAATCATATATTACATCGCGTTACTAATGCCAAAAGGGCGTATCTCAAAGTCTACGCCCTTTTGGCATTGCAATGCCAAAAGGGCGTATCGAAAAATTTTTTTTCCTCCAATCAACTTAAAAATATAGATAATGTATTTTTAAATCTATGGAAAAAATGAGAAAAAAATTTTTTTTTGGGATACGCCCTTTTGGCTTTGGGAAAAAAAATTCTTAAAGCCAAAAGGGCGTATCGTTTTATTTAATTATTATTAATTATTAGGCTAAAGCACGAAAAACAATGACAAGGGTAGTTAAAATAATGACTCTTCAACTCAATCTATTTGAAAAAAAATTTACTCAAATGAAAAAAAAATTTCGTTCAATTATTATGGATTCACATTAACGAAATGTTTTTTTTTTTCATTTTTTCCATAGATTTATACATTAGCTATATTTTTAAGTCGATTAGAGGAAAAAACATTTTTTGATACGCCCTTTTGGCATTAGTAACGCGACATATATGGGTTGTATTCTACGTACAGTCCAAGGGCATGGGCCTGATAAATCAAATATTTTTTTTTCTTCAAGTTAATTTCAAAAACTTGATCTTTATGGTCAAATAACAAGCCTAAAAAAAACTCAGCTTTTAGTAATAATATTTCGAGGTCATTCATCGATATTTTCTTATTTTCCATTAAAAATTCATGGGAAATGTTCTTGTGGCACATTTCGATTTTTATATCTCGAGAACTGAACTCTACTTGGAAAGATTCTGTATAGCAATTTTTTTCAAAATTGAACGCTCTACAAAAAAGGTTTCCTGACATTTTTCGATAAATCTAACCGTTTCCAAGTTATTCGTGGTTAAAGTTATATGATTCAAGTTACGGTTAAAGTTATGAATAACTTGGAAACGGTTACATTTATCGAAAAATACCAAGAGTCCTTTTTTGTAGAGCGTTAAATTTCGAACAAAACTATCGATTCAGAATCTTTCCAAGTATATCAGTTCTTGAGATATAAAAATCTGAAAATGCCACAAGAACATTTCCAACGTATTTTGAATGGAAAATATGTAAGGAAACAGCGATGCGTATTTCAAAAGCCGATTTTTTTGGGCTCGTTATTACTATACACGATATAGGTAGAGCGAATGCCCACTTTTAATACCGCGATTCCATGAATCAATTCGCGATCATTATCTAATCAATTGTCCTGAAGTAATTCTTCGTATAACGAACACAACTATAATATGTATTCATGTATGTGGGTATATATGCTCGTATACATACACAAGCATATATAATATATAGATCTGTCTTATCTATTATTTGTGCTCGCACGAAGGAGCTGCGGCGACTACTGTCCATATATACCACGTGTAACCGTTAAAACGAATGAGCCAAAAAAAAGAAAATAAGAAAAATTGTTGCCTATAGGGTCGAAAAAAAAACTCTGATAATGTTTTGATTTCCTCATTTTTCGGTTTCAGGTACAAGGACAACAGGCCCTACCCCTGGCCAGGTGGTGAGAGCCACTTCATCCTTTACCCAGAAAGCGCGAACCAGACGATATACACCCAGTCGGCACGGTCCTCCGACGCCGGACGTTACTCTTGTCAGGCACGCAACGATACGACCACACTGACGGGTCAGATCGACCTAAAAGTGATAGGTAAGCCGGAGCGTATAATATACGGTATATTTAAATTATATTTGCCCCCGATTCATTATTTTTTCCGTTCTAATTTCTCTGCGTTATTTCTTGGAAAATTTCGAATTACGACGAATTTCGAGGTGTAAACGTCGCACCAAGAGCACGACTAGAATTAATTCTGAATCCATAAAATGTATAATTACCACTGCACTTCACCGCAGTATAACGGCGGCACTAAAACAGCGATTAACAAAATCCTACGAAATGTACACTCGGCAAATAAATTAACGACGCATTCGCGGTACTCCGAAATTTCGAATGGCTGCCGTACAAAAAGAAGTATCCGTCCGATTTTTTTCAAAAAATTATGGAACATACTTCGAACGTTGTAGAATATGTAGCAACAGTCAATTTTGAAAAAATCAAACATAATATGTCTAAAAAAATTCGTGAAGATGTGAATGTGCAAAAAATGTAATTTTTCAGTAAAATATTCATAACTTTTTCATTTTTCAAATTTTTTTCTCGAAAAATTTCAAGCTGATACTCACGAGATACGATTCTTTAACAGAAAAAATATCTCAATAGTGGGGTTTCAAAAATAAAGGAATTTATTCCATTCAAATACAGATATTTCACCCCAAAGTTGAAGCTGGGTCAATTTGACCCACGGTGACCACGGAGGGTTAATTTTGTTTCCGAGTGTACTTAGAAACTTTATAATTGAACGAGTGCGACTACTTGCGCAGTGGTAATTATTCCACCGATTTATCACCTGCGGTATAACAGGCGTGTGTTGTTTCGTCTACCATTTCGTTTATACAGTTTTACAGTTAAACGTTATTAAAGTTACCCTATAAAGCTACGGTGTCGAATTATATTCGCAACGGGAACGGTCGAACTTCGGCTAAAACTAATCCCATTGTTAACGCAGGTGTCCAGAGAGGCTATACGGTCGAATTACCGGTCCCAGGTTCGAAGTCCCGAAGGGTAAAAATTAGGAATTCGTTTTAGACGATTTGGAGTTCTTTGGAAACGTCAAAATTCGGGAATTAGACCGTTTGAGGATATTTTAAATTCGCAAGTCAAAGCCTGGGCTCGGATTTACTATCCGTAACCGATCGTTAACAGCTCTATAATAACTATATAAGCTATTATATTATTAGAAGCATTAGAACCTGCAACAACCGTAGACGTACCTACTGGGCGTTTATATACTTTCTCGTCCATAACTAATTATCCCATACATACAACCAGATCGTCTACAATTACATTTACAAAACTTCGGTAACAGGATCAGGTTTAAATTAAAAGTTCACAGTATATAAACCCCCACGTCACGGGTTTATACGATATCGAGTATATTCTTTCCTTCTTTATCTTATTTTTCTTGATGTTTTGCCTGCAGGAAATCTTGTCTTTTGGACTTTTTTTTTGAATATAATTGGTATATAGGTATATGTAACGAAAAAATTTCCCAGCGTTGCATATCAATTCGTTGGATATGTGATTCACTCTTTCACACAAAGACACATATGTATGTGCTGCAGTGTGCGATATGAGTGTATTCCTGTGAAGAATTGAACCTCATCATCCAACCGGGCGACGGATTATAATACACAGGATACAAGTATATACATATTATGTTGTATATTATAACTACATATACTTAGTTTCAATATCTTACCAGGAATATATATTTATATATGTAGTACGTGT
Organism: Macrophya alboannulata; assembly: GCA_949628255.1. NCBI lineage: Eukaryota > Metazoa > Arthropoda > Insecta > Hymenoptera > Tenthredinidae > Macrophya > Macrophya alboannulata. The sequence continues at coordinate 23,631,211 of OX451207.1, forward strand.
ATACGTATTTTATATTATATACATACATACGTCAGCTAAACCCTCTTATCGAAATACAATAGGTATATATATATATATATATATTTATTCATGCCTACATATATACTACCATACCGGGTATAGATATCAGTAATAATCTACGAACGCGCGACGTATACAGGGTGATTCAGCTGTCGAGTGCACCAAATTTTGTCGGTGGATTCCTCGAGGGATTCTAAGACTAAATTCCCTTCATCAAAAATTCGAGGGTTTGATAGTTTCCGAGATACGGAATATCTAAGTTGACTAATCACAAACGACTAGAGCTGACAGTCTCAGTGACTGGCAAGAGGAAGTACGGTGCAGGTAATTTAGACTGAAACTTGCTTACATCTGTGTATATGTATATATGTAATACCTAGTACACGGGTATAATTTCGTGTATATAGGTATATCTGTATATATACATGTGAGATGACACAGCAGCAATAGACCCGTGATCGTCGTCGTATCCGTCCCCCTTATACTCTTTCTTTCCGAGAAATCGTTTCTTACACCTTGTATATAGGTATAAGTATATATATATTCTATTATAATATTATATATGTATATACAATTAGTTAGTTAGTCGCTTAACTGCAGCATCGGCGATGATACACTATCTGTCCGCTACCTGAATTTCGTTCCTTTCCGTTCCCTTTTTTTTTTTTTTTTTTTTTTTTTTAAATATCGAGCTCAAATTCGTTAGGGATTTTTTAAAATTTATTTCGAACCGATTTAGGACCATCGTGAAAAGAACAACAAAAAAAAACTCTGAAATACCCAAAATAAGGACCACCCAAATTCTCAAGAAACTCCAAAAACTACCTAACTATAGATGATATGCGTTTTGGGTTAGATACACATACCTACGTTCGTTATATATTTATATAAATGTGTAATGTATATATCAAGAGACTCGGTAGAGTCTCGCGCCGCAAGTACATTAAGAAGAAATTTTTATATCGGTTACAGAGAAGGACACGGGATACACAGGCCAACCTCTGCCGACTTACAGACCTGTGGATCGGTACGTACAGTTGGGGGTGGATGCTCGTTTATTCTGCGAAGCTTACCTCGGACACGTCGACCTACCTGACGCAAAGAACTCTGTAGTATGGTCAAAGGTTGGGAGCAATGTGACGGTACCCGAGGACGACAATGGGAGAATTTCCCAGAACAGAGTGTCCAGGCAAGTTTACCTTAACCATTGTGTCTATATTTTCAGAAAATATATATACGTGTACATTTGTATATATGTATATTATCTATTATATTCACCTGTACAGGTATAATACGAGCCCTCGAGTATGTGAATACCTGAAACAAAATCCGCAAAATTTCTTTTTCTATTTTTTTGATTTTTTTTTTTGGCTCTTTGTGTGTACTTCTGAAGCACACTGCAGTTTTGTCGAAAACTCAATATGTAATCACAAAAATTGATCTTTCGCGCTTCGTAATATTCAGCAAGAAAAAAATCAAAAAATTAATTCCTAGAAAAATTGAAGTTACAAAACGGGACCAAATAATCATTTGCGAAATCATCCTTTTTCATTTTATTTATATAAAAATCGCTCTAACATATGTTGTACTACGTGTATGACATATAAATACGTACAGGTTTTAACTACTTTACTGTACATCGAAAACCCCGCGACCGCGGATTGTGAAGTAGATAGAATTCCTCTTAAACTTGCGGATATACAAGTCGGTAAACTAGTGTGTAGAGAGATAGGGAGCACGTGGTGCATGGTGTCAACGGTAGTGTTTAGCAAGGCTACCGAGTGATCGTTATAAGGTTATATGCCGCACATACAGGGTAGGCCATTTCAATCCATCCACGCGAATATAACTCCAAAGGCATGGTTCATAGCGAAAATTGACCGTTACAAAAGTTGCACGGTTCAGAGGATGGAAACCCATATTTTTCGTTACGTAATTTTGTTCTACTTGAAAAATCAATCGACTTTCCTATGAAACATTTTTTTGTCAGACATCAATTTTTTACGATATTCGGTTGAACAACTAGAGGTTTTTCAACTTTTGAGAACATTCTACGTCTAAATTATAAAGTTTAGAGAAAAATTTCAAGAGACGAAAAGTGCCTGATTTTATGCACAGATTCTTGGAGAATAATTGCAGATTTCTTTTTTAAACAATTTTTTATATTTTTCACGCATTTCTCTTGTGGCATTTTTCCATTTTTATATCTCAAGAACTAATCTACTTGGAAATATTCTGCATAGCTACTTTTGTTCGAAATTGAACGCTCTACAAAAAAGGTCTCTTGATATTTTTCGATAAATCTAGCCGTTTCCAAGTTATTCATGGTTGAAGTTATACGATACAAGTTATGATAAAGTTATGAATAACTTGGAAACGGTGAGATTTATCGAAAACGATCAAGAGACCTTTTTTGTAGAGCGTTCAATTACGAACAAAAGTAGCTATGCAGAATATTTCCAAGTAGATCAGTTCTCGAGATATAAAGATCTAAAAGTGCCAGAAGAACTTCTCTCCCCCTCTGAACCCTGCAAGTTTTGTAAGGGTCAATTTTCGCTATGAACCATGCTTTTGGAGTTATTTGCGTGGATAGATTAAAATGGCCTACCCTGTACGTGTAGTGTATACCTACTAGCTAGTCTAGTCTAGTCTGCTAATGGGGATCTTGCGCGGAATGATGCGGCAACAGAAGTAGTAGAAAAAGATTAAGAAGACAGATCGTGAGGCAAGAGAGGTATTATTGTACAGTTGTATGAACCCGCACGGGTCCAGGTCCAGGTCCAGCTGTCCACTACGCGTCTAGAAAACCCGCCAATTCCTTACCGGTGTAACAGTCATCTATACTCAAAGATATTCCATACCACTCGCGGTGATGATGAGACGGTCTTACACCGCGACTTATTACAATGTACAGGGTGGCCCATTTCAAACTGAGCAAGATACAGGAAAATTTTTCAGACAAAAGTTGTATCGTTCCGAGAGGGGCGTTTGATAATTCTATGGGTTTTCGATTTTTATAGGGTCTTATGGGGTTTTTATGAGGTAACTTTTGTCTTTCGAATGTGAACACTTATTTTTCGGTTCAGATTCACAATCTACACGGAAAAATACATAAATTTTGTAGGAAAATTTTTTTCATTTTCCAAAAATTCAATTGTTCTATATCTACGCAATCCTTTCTGGCGATGACGATTTCTTTCTTATATATTATAGCCTTCAGCCTTGTTATAAAGAATCTTGCTATTATATATCCTGTTCTTCTATATTTCTCTCGCTTATTCGCGGTCTGTCTAGCGAGTCGCTGTGAACCGCGGTAAGTAAGGTATATCGCGGCAAAAAATGAAAGGACTATTATATACCTATACTTATATAGGAATATCCGTACGTATAACATACCCACTACGATCGCCGCTGGAACAGGAGAACTCTTTAATGCCTATGGGACAACATACCAGCAATTCTTTCACGCTCTAGCTATACTGGAAACAGACCGTATTATCGGACTTGGTTAAATGAAAAGAAAAAAAATAGAAAAATAGAAAGAGATTAATCCTTATACCGAGTGCAATAAATTCTACTAGTTATTACGAGCACATGCATATATACGATAGGGTGGGCCAGATAAGCCTACTTTTTTTTTTCTTATATTTTCAAAAGTTACTCTCAAAAATTTGTTCAATCTACGAGCCTGAAAAACGAAACCCAGCTCTCGATGTTAATAGTTCGGCACTTTTAGATTTTTATATCTCAGGAACTAATCTACTCGGGAAAATTCTGTATAGCTACTTTCGTTTGAAATTGAACGCTCTACAAAAAAGGTCTCTTGGTATTTTTCGATAAATCTAACCGTTTCCAAGTTATTTCCAACTTTAACCATATATTCAATCATATAACCTTAACCACGAATAACTTGGAAACGGTTAAATTTATCGAAAAATACCAGGAGACCTTTTATGCAGAGCATTCAATTCTGAAGAAAAGTAGCTGTAGAGAATCTTTCTAAGTAGATCAGTTCTCGAGATGTAAAAATCGAAATGTACCACCAGAACTTTTCCCATGAATTTTGAATGGATAATAAGAAACTAGGGACGAGTGACCTCGGAATAAATAGTCGGTTTTATTGAACCACCATAATATTCAAAGATTATACACAGGTGCTTCGAAGCACAAATCCTGTAGCTGTATTTTACCAATATTTAATAAGAAATGTTAATAAATAAATGTCGAAAATTGTGCTTCAGGGAAAAGGACACGATCGTTGGCTCCTATCTGAACATCAAAGACGTTACTAACGAAGACTACGGCGAGTACATGTGCACGGTTAGCAACAGCGCTGACCAGCTTGTAAAAATGACCGCTTCCATATCTCGGCAAGGTATGTACCAAGGTTCAAAATATCAAGCTCTGTACCTATACATCAAATAATTTGTAATCAGTCTCTAAACGTTAAAACGATCGATTTATTTCAGAACCACAATCATTGCGGGGAATGCAGGACGGATCTTGGAGAAAGGCTGTTCTATTATCAGCTATTGTCGTCGTAATCGTATTATCGTTAGCTGCATTTTATGCTCGATTCCGTTTACCCATAACGCTATTTTTCCGCGACAGATTTTCACCTGTTGAAGAAAATGGTGAGTTTTTATTTATTTATTTATTTTTTTCTTATTTTACTTTGCATATATCTTAAGATCGTTAATTAAGTATTCAGCTATGCCTTATACCTTCACCCTACGTACACATGTGTGTGTGCATTATGCATGTCGGCTGTACACTGCACGGTCGTCTAACTTCATTATCGATTGATTATATTCAATATTCATACCCTATTGATACGCAGTCATCGTACCAGCCCCCCCGACGAGACGGTACAGTACAATGTTCTATACGTCTTTAATATCGGATAGGTGCATTCACCGCACTGTAATTCGGTTATACCGGGAATCAAATTTTTCTTGGAATATCATGAGTCGTCGGAGCATTGTTCGTGAAACGATATATTCGAGCACTTGAATTTTATTGCTGATTACTTGGTGAATTTATAAAATATTTATGATATTCGCGTGTCTAATGGCGTGAGGTCGAAGGCACCAAGAAAGCGATTTTGGTGACTTAAGGTCGCATAGGGTTTTTTTTTGATTCCGTAATTCGCTATGAAAACGATGAAAACGCACATATAATTCGAAATTAAGATTTTGAAAACCTCAACAGTCCAGTAAACCAAGGTCTGAATCTAAAAAATTTGGGAGTAGCTTGCAAACTTAATTCTTGTCTTCGTTCTACACCCAAGAATACCCCACGCGAATTTACAGGATAAAAAATCCCTGGGAGATGAATCGTGAAAATTGATGAAAAGAAAACCGGAATTTTTCGGTTTTTCGCGATTATCTTGGAAACGGTGAGGAATTTCGAAAAAAGTTTCGTACCCAAGTCTTAGAGCTAAGAATTCTGCGTCGAATAATACCCTTAGAAGTTGAGTTTCGTAAAGTATTCACGAGATAACAAGATTTTTTAATTCATAAATCGGGAAATTCGTTGTCACTTCGTAAATACCGGATGAAAATTAACTTCTAAGGGTATACTTCGACGCAGAATTTTTAGCTCTACAACTTTTGTGGGAAACTTTTTTCAAAATTCGTTACCGTTGCCGAGTTAATCGCGGAAAACCGAAAAATTCCGTCTTTTTTTCATCAATTTTTCACGATTTTCCGGACATTTTTGATCCTGGAAATTCACGTATAGTATTTTTGGGTGTGAATCAAAGATAAAAGTCAAGTTTGTGGCCACTTTTGAATTTCTTAGGCTCAGATCTTGGTTTACCGGACCTCAACTTCGAATATACGCAATCAAAAAGTTTGAAATAATTAACAGAATTTTTTGGAAACATTGAAAAACTCAGGTGTCTTCACTTGACAAAGAATCCATCATATCTAGCTCGTGACTAACTGCATCTGCAGCCCCTGTATCAATAAATAAAATTGTTGAATCCTTTCATGCTAATTTTTTTTCTTTCCTTTTTCTTAGATGGAAAAGAATGTGACGTGTTGGTATGTTACCACGAGAAGGACGCTGGTCTTGCAATTGGTGTTATAATTCCAACCTTGGAGTCTAGATATTGCTATAAATGTGCTGCCCTGGAGTTATCGCAGCTCAGTCATAACTGTGAGTTTTCTAAACCACTATCTGACAAAAGTGTTTTCGTTTTTCTTTTTCCAACTTTTTTTGATGTTGAAATCGTTAATACAAACAATCTTCACGCTTTCAGGGTCTCTGGAGATTGCTCCTAAGAGCAAAACTGCCCGCAGAGTTATCGTCGTCGCTAGTCCATCGGCAATTCACAACAATCTATGGAACGAAGCAGCTTTAACAACGGTCTTTGGTCAGCTAGCCTCCCTTCAGCTACCCTCAAAAAGGGTGATAGTAATAGCTCTAAATGATTTACCAGAATCAGTAACAGTGCCAAAACCGTTCAGATACGGCGAGGAAAACGTCGATATAGGAAGAGTGAAGAGTTTACGATGGTACGAGGAGGACGGTGCAAAGCCAAACGCAAGGGCGCACAAATTTTGGTCCGTTATTCGTCTAGCTTTGCCTCCTATTCGTCCTGGAACAAGAAGGTCCCAACAATCGGTCGCCATGATAGTACAGGCCAAGAATGGAAGCGAACCCAAGGCCAGGTCTCGCGAGAGTCTTGAAGTCCTTGTGTAATATCAAGTATTACAACTAGAAATCGAGTTTTGCTTGTGCGATTGATCTATCATCTCTCAACGGGGGTTTTGGAACAATTTACTTTTGTTTTTTTTTCTCATCATGTTCTTTAGATTAACACTAAAGGTTGACTGGATTTTTTGGTATTTATTTTTTGTCAGGTGTTTGGTGTACTGATGTATAGTTTTTTTTTTTTTTTCTTTTTTTTTTTTTCATGTACATAAATAATATGTGTGCGTAGATGAGAGGGAGTCGAAAGAGAAAGAAAAAAAGAGAAAGTGAGAGAGAGAGAGAGAGAGAGAGAGAGAGAGAGAGAGAGAGAGAGAGAGAGAGAGAGAGAGAAAAAAACAGAACAGGGTCTCTAATTTTTTTTTTTTTTTTCACCTTTTTTATTCGAGACTCGAAGAGGCTTCCAAAACTTGAACTTAGGTATAGATATATATATTTCTTTTTTTTCTAAACATGTATAGGGGAGGGTTGCGTGCGTGTGTTTTTTTTTTTTCTCAAAGAAGTTGTTGTTTTCTTGTCGATTACAATTAAGAGTACACGATGAAAATAAAATAGAAAGTAAGAAAAAAAAAAAAGAAGATTTCTCTTACCCTTATAATAATATCGTATTAACAATACCAATCGACTAATTTTCTTATATTAGTCAAATGGCTTCTATTTTCTTATTCTGTATACATATAATAATACCGAAGAAAAAATAAAGAAAAAATCCACAGGGTATATATATACACCCTCCATGCCTATAATAACTTACTTTATTTATTTAGTTTTATTATTTATATTATAGAGAGAAAAGAAGAAAAAAAAAAAAAAACGTATTATACATCGTGTCTGTCGTATTATTAAATATACAATTTAGGGTGTGTCATTTCGGAGTAACATATATTTTTTTTTCAATCTACAAAGAGATTCTATACTTGCAGTAAGGTGAGACAAGACGCTTGTCAAAATTTGAGCCATTGATATTAATATTTCGAGATCCTTAATCGCGATTTTTTATTTTTTGTTCTCATTTATCTAACATGGAAAATTTTCTTTTTTTTTTTTTTTCTTTTACTTTTGGAATTTATAACTCGATAATGACACATCTCATGGAAGATTCTGTTATACAGTTTTTAATAGAGAACTTGCACTTTTTGCCATAAATATATAGCCATTCAGATGATGCGTTTTCAAATAAACTCGATTATCATTTGAATGGTTATATTTGAGAAAAAGGTACAAGATACCTTTTTTTGTAGAGCGTTCAATTCTCTATGAAAACTATACAACAGACTAATCTATGAGATGTGTCATTATCGAGTTATTATTAAATTCCAATAGTGAAAAAAAGGAAAAATTTCCCATGTTATAGATAAATAAGAGAAATAGAAAATTGGGATTAGGGACCTCGAAATATTATTATCGAGGGCTCAAATTTTGACAAGTTTCTTGTTTCACCTTATTGCAAGTATAGGATCTCTTTGTAGATTGAAAAAAATAAAAATAAAAGAATGTTTCGAAATAACACGCTCCCTAATATACATATAAATATACATAAATAGGAACCGATCGTAATATTATTATTATTATTATTATTATTATTATTATTATTATTATTATTATTATTATTATTATTATTATTATTATTATTATTATTAGTGTTCGTATTATTATTATTATTATTATTATTATTATTATTATCATTATTAGTATTACAGGGTAAACTTTCGATGGAATGAATCTTTTAAGATAGAACCATCAGGTTTCTTCACATTTATTAAATTCCCATTATTCAACAAAAATCTTATCTTTTATATCCATCGACGTATCATATGATATTCATCTTTTACGCAAGCTGGGACGACTCTTTTTTATTTTTTATTATTTTTTAAATACAAAAAACCACTTGATAAATTATTGGATGATGGTGGGTAGAATAAATCAAAGATAAATTCCTTCGAAGGTTTCGCACAGGTATAGGCGAGCCCAATTTTATCATCATCGTTGCATATGGTAGTCTCTTTACTATCAGTATTATACAATCTTTTTTTAAAGTGTATATATATATATATATATATATATATATATATATATATATATATATATATATATATATATATATATATATATATATATATATATATATATATATATATATATATATATATATATATATATATATATATATATATATATATATATATATATATATATATATATATATATATATATATATATATATATATATATATATATATATATATATATATATCTATGTATGTACATCTATGTACTCTTGTCTCTCGAACGTTTATTTTTTTTTTTCTTCATCAATTATTGCAACACTTCCAGCCCAATTACTTTTTTGTTTACGCGAGACAAGTATATATGTATGTACATGGGGTAGTCCATGCCGTTTCGACCAACCCATGACCCCGACCCCCTCGGATTTTGAAATAAATTTTTTATATGATTCGCCGGTCTTCAAAATGCAACGTCAATTTTTTTCAGATTTTTATTATTTTTGGTTATTTTTTTTTAAATTTCCAAAGTCAACAAAAAAACGCCATGTTTTAAAAATCTCAAAAAATTCAATAAAATTCTACGAAATAAGATAATTTTTTCCATATTATTTTTATAGTGGTGTTCTCGAGGGGACACCCGGGGCAGGACTAAGCCAAGGAAAAAAGTCCAAGTCGGACCGTCTTATTTTTTCCAGACGTCAATTTTTGTGCCCAACATAGTACCGCATAGTTGAAAATAAATTCCTTTTTTTTTTTACGTTCATTCGGAAAATTTTTTTCTTCAAATAGTGAAAAAAAATAGAAAAACAAAAAAAAAAAAATTAATTTCATTTTCAACTATGCGGTATTATTTTAGGCACAAAAATTGACATCTGAAAAAAAAAGACAGCATCCGACTTGGACTTTTTCCCTTGGCTTGGTCCCGTCCCGGGTGTCCCCTCGAGAACACCACTATAAAATTAATATGGAAAAAATTATCTTATTTCGTAGAATTTTATTGAATTTTTTCAGATTTTTAAAACATGGCGTTTTTTTTTTGACTTTGGAAATTTAAAAAAAAATAACCAAAAATAATAAAAATCCGAAAAAAATAATAAAAATCCGAAAAAAGATTGAGGGGGTCGGGGTCATGGGTTGGTCGAAACGGCATGGACTACCCCACATTTATAATATAGAAGGATATTGTTACGAATTTTAATTTTAATTTGTCTGATATAGTTAGTCCCCTGTATAGATTAACGGTTGGGTGTGATTTGGACACGAGTGAAAGAAAAAAATGAATAAAAAAATAGATAAATAAACTGAGAAACTGATCATCTACAAGTTTTCTATATACTTCTCGAAGATACCCGAACGTCCTGAATCTCAACGGGTTGACTTACGTCGGACGATAATAATTGTGGCTTAATTTATATTATACTGTCTTATTTTTTTTTTTTTTTAATCCATTTTTTTTCTTATAAAAACCATCGTAAAAGGCGTAACGCAGTTATCGGTTATTAGAGATAGCTATTTTCTATTTTTGTACCTAATTAATAACATTTAACTTTTACGTATATAGAAGTATATATGTATATATACATGGATGTACGTGGTGTATACAGACGAAGACGAGTGTACTTAAGGAGAATATCTATGAAGTCTGTTTTAATTATTTATTTTTTTTTTTCTTTTGGATGTTTCTTTTTTCAACTTTGACACCGATTCAACGTGTGCTAACTGCGTTATTATATAGCTATAATAGTATGTGTGCGAACGTATACATACGTGTATTATATTAATTGAAAGATAATAAAGTTATTCTAATTTGTAAAGAAATGATCGAAAAATATTGTTTTTTTTGTTTTTTTTCTCTCCCTCTTCTTTGGTAAATTTTTAGCACACTAAATTATAAAACTGATAAGTATACCATCGATAAGTTCAATAAACGTATGAATAAGAATTCTTATAGACTATAGGGCGGAGTGCTTTGGGAAAATATAGAAATAATTTTGGTTGTACGGTCTAACTATCGTGTAATTCTGGCCGGTAACTGTTCTTGGCAATCAAAGTGAGTGCCTCAGACATTGATTTACCAGTTTGATCCACCATGCCGCGTAGATATCCGCCCTCTTTCTGCAGCAGTATGTGCGGGTGAGCGTATTCCTGCGAAAATAAATAAATACTCGTGATTGCAGGGTGTACTCAAAGAATGTGGCAGATTAATTGTTCAGTGGACAATCGAGCTTAGATCGTTAAAAGGCTTTATATTTACCACGACCGTCCCGGCGTCCATCACCAAAACCCTGTCGCCGTCCATTACGGTGTTCAAACGATGCGCGATGGTGAGGACTGTGCGGTTGGCGAACTTTCCGCGAATCGCCCTCTGTATCAGGGCGTCGGTCATCAAATCTACGTTGGCCGTAGCCTCGTCCAGTATCAGTATTCGATTGTTGCGAACAATCGCCCTAGCCAGACACACCAGCTGACGCTGACCGACGCTTAAATTCGAGCCACCTTCCGAGACGTGTGACTCGAGCCCCATCTCCTTCAGCTCGACCTCCTCGAGTGCCTGCCACAGAGCGCTGTCCGGGTATTTGTCAAACGGATCCAAGTTGCGGCGCAGAGTGCCGGAGAAGAGGAACGGCTCCTGGGGGATGATACTTATTCTCGAACGGAGGTCGTGAAGGCCGAGTTTCCTACTCTCAATGCCGTCTATCACGATTTCACCGCTCTCGTAAGCCAGGCGAAACAGAGCCGCGACCAGAGAGGACTTTCCAGCTCCCGTTCTACCGACTATACCGATCTTCTGCCGCGGTTTGACTACGAAGTTCAAGTTTTTCAGTACCACTGGCTCGTCTGGTCCGTATTGCATCGACAATTCCTGGAACTCGACCTGACCTTCCGAGGGCCAGCTAGGATCAGGCTTGTTTTCGGATGAACTCTCCAGTGGTGGCTCTTGGTCGACCACACTGGAATCATAAATATAGGATTCGTTGGTCACGATCGTTACCTTAAGCTGCTCGATATTGATGAATCTTGATCTACCTGTACTCGAACACGCGCTCGACCGCTGTCATCTGATTCTCAAGCTCAGCACTCTGACGAATACCCCACTGTAACATAGCCGCCAGACCGATACTCTGGGTGATGGCAAGACCGACGTTACCACCAGTCGAATTCAGCCCGGGTATAACGAGGAAACTGTACGTGACCACGGCTAAGTAAATAACGCAAACTATATCCAGCCAAAATATGAAGCCTCGAGTGGCTCCCAAGTATATGAACCAGGCTGAAGAGTGGAGGTCCTGGTGATAATCGAATTCCGTTGTTAGCACTTCCCCAGCATTGAATGCTCGGATCGTTGTCAATCCTTGGAGCGTTGCGTTCAGATGTCCAAAGACCGGGGATCGGGCTGGAAAAAACATCGAACTTCACCATCAGGGATCGAAAATAAATACTCAGCAACAAAATTAACGGCGCACGATGAAATTTCGACCTAGAAAACGCTTTTTGAAACGATGTTCTTCGACTTTGTCTTTTCATCGAGTTACGGCTTTTTTTTTTTCATTCGCGGAGTCTACCGAGTGCGCCGTTAATTTCATTGCTCAGTGTATCACGTATTTACATCACGGTGATGCGGTAGGCAGAATACTCACTGACTCCCTCGAGTCGTTTGACACTGCGACTAGTCGCCAAGTAAACGCCACGTAGATAGAAAAATAAAAAGCCCATCAATACGATGGGTATAATGAGCCAATAGTTCGAAATGGTAATAACGACGACTACTCCGACAAGACTGAGAGCGATTTGAGCCGTGTCGATCATAGCACTTGGTAGAACTTCGTCGACGGCGCCCATGTCCTTAGAGAACCGGTTCAATATTCTACCGGACGAATTAGTGTTGAAGAATCTCATCGTGGCTCGGCTTATGCCCCGGAACATTTGGTCGTGGAGACGTTTCGACGCCTCCATGCAGATGGTGTAGAAAGAAAACGAACGTATCAGGGTCAACGCTACTGTCCCGATCACCAAGCCGCTGTACAGGTACAGGGCGATCTCACGCGAGAATATACTGTCCCATTCCTCTACCGATACCTGAAATATATCGCGGGGAATGATTTACGGTTAATAACCGATCAATATCGGTCCACAAGATGCTGCGATTGAATTAAATTTATACTCACAAATCTCTCTTCCAGGTCTACCCACATGGAAATGAATATGTCCGTTCCGCTTCCCAGTATTTGAGTGAGTAATATTAGCGTCAGTATCAGGGCGAGGATGCACCAGTTCGCACCGGCCCGGAAGTAGTCGATGTAAACTTTGCTTGCTACTCTACCCGTACTACGTACTTCCGCTACCTGGAGTACGAAAGCGATTCATGGTTAGCTCTCTTCATTCGGAGAGACATTTTTTATTGTAGATATTCGGGTGGAGTTTGAGGTAGCTGCATGTGTACCTCTTGCGGTCTTTCTTCTTCTTCTTCGTCTTGTTCTTCTTCATCGAGATCGTCCCCTAATTTAGCCGAATTTCTAGACCTGGTGCTGCTATGACGTGATAATCTACTTATTTGTCGTTTGGTTTTCGGCTTCTCGTCAGTTGGCTCCAAAAGTCGGTCGAGATTTATTCCAGAATTCTGAAGCTCGTCCCAGGTTCTGGGGATAATGATACGAAATTATAATCGGCATTGTAGCGGTAAGATGGAACAAGTTCATGCATGAGTTACGGTTTTCAGTCATTACCCTTGAGCTCGCACGGCTCCATCTTTCAGCACAACGATCCGATCGACGTTTCTGAGATACTGGATTTGATGGGTGACGAGGATTCTAGTTTTCCCGTCCAAAAATCCGGCTATACACTCATCGAACATGTGTTTACCGACGTGGGTGTCGACGGCGCTCAGAGGATCGTCCATCAGGTAGATGTCTGCGTTCGCGTATACGGCCCTCGCCAAGTTTACCCTTTTCACAATAATCAGACATTATTATGGGCACATCAACGCTTATATTCGCGTGTACCACAGCCACACGTATGCGGTTGCCTTACACCAATGTCTCACCTGGCCCGTTGACCTCCGGAGAGGCTGATTCCCCGTTCACCGACGATCGTTCTATCGCCGTACGGAAACAGGGTGAAATCCCTCTTCAGCTGGCAGACCTTTATCACTCTCTCGTACCTACGCGGATCCATCTCACACCCGAAGAGTATGTTCTGTCTAACCGATCCAGTGAACAGCCACGGGTCCTGACTAGCGTATGCGGTGTTCCCGAGGACCTGATACACGCGTACATTTGCAATTTTAATATCGTTTTAGTTTCAACTTTTTATGTTGAATTCATTATCACAGCGTGACGCACGAACCTTAACGGTGCCGACGTTCAACGGAAGTTCACGTAAAATCGCGTGCAATAGGCTCGATTTCCCGGAACCAACTTGTCCAACGATTGCAACCAGCTGTCCTGGTTTCACGTCGATATTTATACCGCGGAGAGTGTTATCCTTGGAAGTCTCCAACCATTTAGCCTCAGCGTCTATCATCGTCACAGAACCCTTCCCAGCCACTTCATCAGCCTTCTCATCGCCTCCAGTCGACCTGGTCATCTGCGCCTCGTCATACATCATGAAATTTTCCAACCGCTTAATCGACACCAGGACTTCACCCCCTTGACTCAGTGCTGCGGAACGTTATCAAGAAACTTTTATTAGCTTGCGATTACACGGCACTTCAGACTGTCCGGTTACTTTCAATTGAATCTCACCTTGTGGGAAATAGACCGTCATCCCCTCTCGCAAAATACTGAAGTAAGCCGACAGCATGTACACTTTGTCAGCGGTAATATCATAGCCGAATAGAATATACGATACGATAGTTATGAAGAGACAGAACCTCGGTACGAACATTGCAAAGGACATCACCACTCCTCTGAGATACGACATCGCTCTGATCACCTTTATCTCGAGCCTGTTGGTCAAACGAGTATAAACAGCTTGCATGAGCGAAGCCCATCTGCTGAGGGCCAATTACGCCACATACAGACGTTCGAACGATATCCACGTACCTCCTGGCCTCCTGAACCAGATCACCGAACGGCTTCTCCCATGTGTACATCTTTATCGCGTCAATCCCGGTTATAATTTCGTTGGTAAGCCTGACCCTCTCGTCGGTTCTTTTGGCTGTTCTCATCCTGTAAACGGCTGAACGTTTCCCAAGAAATGCTGAAATTGGACAATGCGAACGTTTGTTCGATTTTATCAATCATACAAAAACGGTTAATACACTTGACTGACCTTGCAACGGTATGAACGCGAGCAAAGAAGCGATGCCGATTAACGCTGATACGCCAACTTCCGTGTACATGAAGTAGGCGGTGATTATCATCTGCAGCGGGCCGATCCATAAATAATGTATGAAAATTATGGCGTTGTCGAACCTGTTCACGTCGTTCGACAGCAGATTAACGGTCTGACCAATAGCCGTCTGTCCCAGAGCAGTCTTCGACAACTTAAGGGCCTTTCTGTATATCAGAGTACAGCATGCTATACGCATCTTCATGCTCGTGTGCATTATCGCCATCATGAACGGGTTCATTACGAATACTTTTAAAAACGAACAGAGTATTATTCCACTGGCGTACAGGTACGCCTCCGTTTCGCTCATATCATCGCCGTCAGATGTGGTCGTGTAGTATCGTAGCAAACGTCCGATCATCCATGGCTGGGCCACCCTGTAGGGTACGTGTAAAATAATAAAATAGATTAAGCCGATGATATGACGGTGCGGGTTCTCTATCAGCGAGCCCTCTGAGAGAACATGCAGTAGCATCAAATAGGGACAAATAGCGAGTCGTCATATCGCGAAAAGGGCGCTCGGTATCAGTTATTCTATTATATCTCGCCAGCCGTTACCGATATCGAAATAAAGGTTTCTGTCAAAGATAAAGCTGATTAAATTCTCTATCGAACATGTATGATAGATTTTTTCTTTATCTTGATTCGTTTCGCTGTATTTTCAAGCTCAATCAAATTTTCGGAGAGCGCCTAGAATGGTCGTGACAGTTAGTCGCAGGTTTCACGTTAAAATACAGCTGAACCGATGAAGATAAGGGGAAAATGTATTGCACCTTTTTTGTAGAAAATTTAATTGCCTTTATTTTTGGTGCTTACCTTTATATCGATATCGTTCACGGTTCCCGAGATATCATCGAAAATTCATTTCTTCTTATTAACCTACCCGAGTACTATCTGTGCGAAGCCTACTAAAAGTCCATACAACAATATCTGGCCACCGAAGCACTTCATCAATACCCTGAAGAGACTGGGCTCCTTTATTTTGTCTTTATTTTTCCTCGGCTTTCCGTTAACGGCGGATATTCTCTCCGTTTCTGCATTCCACAGCCTGGTCATTTTCTCACCAAGGATGCTACTGGTGTGCTCATCGAGAGGACTGTACAGATCCTCGACCTCGAGATCTCGACAATAGCCAATCCAGAACGTAGGAAGAACCCAGCTGGGTGAAAAACATGATGTTATACAGCTTTCTGAACATTCACGTACGTTGTTAGGCTGCACGTAGTTTTTGCAAGAACTAATCAACTTAGAAAGATTCTGCAACACTACTTTTGTTCAAAATTGAACGCTCTACAAAAAAGATCTCTTCGTCTTCTTCGATGGATCTAACCGTTTCCAAGTTATTAACCACCGAAACTATTAAACATCGAAAAGTGCCATTAAGTCATAACTTGGAAACGGTTAGATTCACCGCAAAAGACCAAGAGACCTATTTTAAAGAGCGTTCAATTTCAAACAAAATTAGCTGTACAGAATCTTTCCAAGTAGATCAGTTCTTGAGATATAAAAATTGAAAAGTGCCACAAGAACATTTCCCATGTATTTTTTAAATGAAAAAAGTATAAGAGAACAGCGACGAGTGATCTCGAAATATTAACAGCGGGAACAAGTAGCGAACCTTGGGAAGAGCAAATACTGTCAACAACTCCCACTGAATCGTTTCGTAAACGTAAATATTTTGTCTATATCTTATCATTGATATCTAGATGGATAACCTCGTTACTATACTTCGAACGTGACGTAATTATGCCTAAATATAAAATTTTGTGAGTGTAGCCTGCTGCTGGCAGAATTTGATTTCCTCAAATTTAAATATTCGGAAGCGGTACCTAAGTCAGCGAGAAAACCCGCGAAAAGACGAAGAAGAAGAAGAAATAAGAGAGCCACGCCATTCAAGTACGACGATCATAGGTAATCATCGATCTTACATAATATTACTTACGAGAATGTTAGAGCACTCAAAAAGTTCGCTGTCGCTCTCGGATTCTTCACCTTAGCGCGTCGTTCGTTCTCGTCCATGGTGGAATCGTGTTGATATTGTACACAGCAGATCGAAACACAACGCGCCTCGGAAGGAAGCTAACAAGTGATGGATATCCAGCAGGAATTAAGCCGTTTTGTAACTCGGTGCTTATCAGTTTTAATTCATCAGTCGACGTCGTCGAATTAAAGAATCTTTTGCAAGTCATCTGCTCACGCGATACGCTACTACACGTCACGATTGTGAGAATAGATAAATTGTTTTCAAAATAAATTTTTGGCATAAACTTATTATCGGATACAAAGCCAAACGAAGATGCGACTTTGGCTGCAGGTAAGACATTGGCTGACAAAAACTTTCGAAAAAACAGAAATCTTCGTGCTAGTCAAATTTTCTCGTTTGAACGAGGGGATCGACCCGAATGGTTTGCTGGATATCTTATCATGAATCGTTCGGTTATCTCGGATGTTCAAGATTAATCGTAGCTGAGATATATACCTGTGTTGAATTCATATTGTGGAAAGTCTGGAGGTTTGAATAACGTTAACAACCAGATTTGACAGTTTGCATGAGACAGGAAAAGGAGAGAGCTCGTCCAATTTATAGTACGAATCAAGGATGGTGTGATACTGTAGAGAACATTGAAATACAATTTTTTTTTTTTATTGTTACTGATTTAGTTTTATTATTTATACTATTTACAGACGCCCCATCAATCGGATTGGATATATTATAGGTACACGCAGATCATAGGAGACTAACACGCTGCCTCGCCGTTTGATGAATCTCTAGTTCAATGGACCCTCGCAATAACGACATTAACAAATTTTGTGCAGACAGTCGTGAGGAAATAATTATTTCCAAGATTAGTGACGCGAAGATAGAGACAGTTTTGGTTGATCTGTAACTGAGATTAGCACCCTAATTCTTCTTGCGGTGGACGATAATTGTTCTGAGCAATCAAGGTGAGTGCCTCGGCCATTGATTTACCGGTTTGATCCACCATACCGCGTAGATATCCGTTTTCTTTCTGCAGCAAAATGTGCGAGTGGTCGTATTCCTGCAAAAATAAATAAATACCGGTGATCAGAGGGTCATATACTCGAAGAATGTGGCAGATTAATTTGTTCGTGGACGATTATGTGTGGATCAGTAAAATGCTTTCTTATATTTACCACAGCCGTTCCGGCATCCATCACCAAAACCCTGTCGCTGTCCATTACGGTGTTCAAACGATGCGCTATGGTGAGGACCGTGCAGTTGGCGAACTTTTCGCGAATCGCCCTCTGTATCAGCTCGTCGGTCACCGGATCTACGTTGGCCGTAGCCTCGTCCAGTATCAGTATTCGATTGTTGCGAACAATCGCCCTGGCCAGACACACCAGCTGACGCTGACCGACGCTTAAATTCGAGCCACCTTCCGAGACGTGTAATTCGATCCCCATCTCCTTCAGCTCGACCTCCTCGAGTGCCTGCCACAGAGCGCTGTCCGGGTATTCGTTGAACGGATCCAAGTTGCGTCGCATGTTGCCGGAGAAGAGGAACGGCTCCTGAGGGATGATACTTATTTTCGAACGGAGGTCGTGAAGGCCGAGTTTCCCGCTCTCAATGCCGTCTATCACGATTTCACCGCTCGGATAAGCCAGGCAAAATAGAGCCGAGACCAGAGAGGACTTTCCAGCTCCCGTTCTACCGACTATACCGATCTTTTGCCGTGGCTCGACTACGAAGTTCAAGTTTTTCAGTACCACTGGCTCGTCTGGCCCGTATTGCATCGAAAACTCTTTGAACTCTCCCCATCCTTCCGAGGGCCAGCTGGGATCGGGCTTGTTTTGTGGCTCGCTCTTCAATGGTGGTTCTTGATCGACGACACTAGAATCGGAGAATTCCAGTCTCGAGTAAACATATACTATTTCTGATTAGAATGGAACGAATCTGGTTTTCTCATTCTGCCATTACCTGTACTCGAGGACACGTTCGACGGAAGTCATCTGATTCTCGAGTTCGGCACTCTGGCGCATTCCCCACTGGAACATACCCGCGAGGCTGATACTCTGGGTGATGGCAAGACCGACGTTACCTCCGGTCGAATCTTGGTTGGGTATAACCAGGAAGCTGAACGTGACCAGGGCTACGTAAATAACACAAATGAAGTCGAGCCAAAATATAAATACTCGAGTGGTCCCCAAGAATATGAACCAGGCTGAAGAATGAAGATCCTGGTGATGGTCGAACTCCTTTGCGAGTACTTCACCAGCCTCGAATGCTCTGATCGTTGTCAATCCCTGGAGCGTTGCGTTCAGATGAGCGAAGACCGGGGATCGAGCTAAGACAAACGTTAAACGTCCGTTAGTAATCGCCAGATGCGTGTAAACTATAAAGTTGCAGTTGTATGATACTGACTGATCCCCT
Source organism: Macrophya alboannulata (assembly GCA_949628255.1). Lineage (NCBI taxonomy): Eukaryota > Metazoa > Arthropoda > Insecta > Hymenoptera > Tenthredinidae > Macrophya > Macrophya alboannulata. Next base: position 23,650,678 of record OX451207.1, read on the forward strand.
CGAGGCGCTTGACGCTGCGGCTGGTGGCCAAGTATATCACCCGGATGTAGTAAAACACAACCCCGATAACGAAGGTGGGTATCATTAGCCAAGGACTCGATATTCCGATGACGATGATTATTCCAAGTGCGCCCAGACCGATGTGTACGCAGTCGATTATCGTCATTGGAAGAATTTCATCGACAGCTCCCATGTCCTTAGACAACCGGTTCAATATTCTACCGGACGAATTCGTGTTGAAGAATCTCATCGTGGCGTGGCTGATGCCCCGGAACATTTTGTCGTGAAGACGTTTAGATGCCCGCATGCTCACTTGGAAAAAAGATACCGCACTGAACAGGGTCAGGATAATTGTCTCGATCACCAAACCGCTGTATATGTATATGCAGAGATGACGCGAAAATTTACTGTCTCATTCCTCCACCGATACCTAAGGGACGAGGTGTGCACAACAATGTTAATTCTTGACCCCCGCCACCGAGTTGGGGTCGATGGAAATACTCACGTTCACTTCCTCCAGGTCTACCCAATAGGAAATGAAGAAGTCACCGGCGCTCGCAAACAGTTGCGTACCCACGAGCAGTATCACTATTATGCTTATGATGCACCAGTTGCCACCAGCGCGGATGTAATCTCCGTATACTTTGGCTGCGACGGTACCCGAGGTACGTGCTTCGGCTACCTGAAACGTGAATGCAACTCGTATAGTATTCTAATCGTACAATTGACTGCCGCTTCCGCAGCTGCTCACTCTAATTTCTTAGAGACCCTAGTCGTTCTGAGGTTGGCGTCAACGTGATATACGAATAAGTAAAATCGTTCACCCGGACCAGTTGCTTACCTCCATCGAGGCTTCTTCTTCGAAATCGTCCGTCATTTTTTCCGAGCCTCCAGACCTTACGCTGCTACGATACGATACGGTTCTACTCATTTGCCGTTGGGCTACGGGTTTGTTTTCCTCGGGTGTTTCCAGAAGCTGGCCAAGGTCTATTCCGGAACTCTGAAGCTCGGTCCAGGTTCTGGCGACAGTTGTATGACATTACAGTCGGTGGGATAGACTCATTGGAAGTACACGTAGAGGTGAATTAGAACAAGTTTATGCATGAGTTACGGGTTGTAGTCATTACCCTTGAGCCAGTACAGCTCCATTTTTCAGCACAATGATCCGATCAACGTTTCTGAGATACTGGAGCTGATGGGTGACGAGGATTCTAGTTTTTCCGTCCAAATATCCGGCTATACACTCATCGAACATGTGTTTACCGACGTGGGTGTCGACGGCGCTCAGAGGATCGTCCATCAGGTAGATGTCCGCGTTCGCGTATACGGCCCTCGCCAAGTTTACCCTTTCCACAATAATCAGACGTTATTATGGGCACACCAGCGCGTATATTCGCCTGTACCACAGCCACACGTATGCAGTTGCCTTACGCCAATGTCTCACCTGGCCCGTTGACCTCCGGAGAGACTGACGCCCCGGTCGCCGACGACCGTCTTATCGCCGTACGGAAACAGGGTGAAATCCCTCTTCAGCTGGCAGACCTTCACCACTCTCTCGTACCTTCGCGGGTCCATCTCACGACCGAAGAGTATATTCTGCCTAACCGTTCCAGCAAACAGCCACGGATCCTGACTCGAGTACGCGACGGTCCCGGACACCTTGAGCAAGTGAAAATTACTATCGTTGTGATTTTAATCATGATTGATATGACATCACAGCCTGATGCACAAACCTTGATGACACCAGCATTCAGCGGCAATTCACGTAGAATCGCGTTCAAAAGACTCGATTTACCGGAACCAACTTGTCCAACGATTGCGATCAGCTGGCCTGGTTTTATGTCCAAATTTATGTCACGGAGAGTGTTATCCTTGGAGGCTTCCAACCATTTAGCTGAGCCACTTTCGATTTTTACAGAACCCTCCTTACCCGATTCATCGGATTTTTGACCACGCCCGGTCTTTGCTGTTATAACCGTCTCATCGTACATCATGAAATTTTGCAGCCGTTGAATGGACACTAAAGTTTCAGCCCCTTGAGTCACTCCTTTGAAATAATATCAAGATTCATGTTTTTTTTTTATCTCCGCAGCGAATAGCACCACTGCAGTCTGCAGTATCTAAAGGCACCTCGTTTAACTTTCTCACCTTGAGGAAAATAGATCGTCATCGTCTCTCGCAGAATGTTGAAGTAGGCGGTGAGCATGAAGACTTTGTCAGCCGTGACGTCATTACCCAATAGAATATACGCTAGTGTAGTCACGAAAAGGCAAAGTCTCGGTACGAATATTATAAAGGATCCGACTATACCCCGGGCATACGACGCTGCTGTGATCACACTTATCTCAAGCCTGTTGATCGGATAAAATATACACGCTTTAGAATCACGATTATATTTATCTCGTGCGAGGAATTTCATCTAAATTAACGTACTTTCTGGCCATTTCAACCAAATCACCGAACGGCTTTTCCCACGTGTACATTTTGATGGCTTGAATCCCGGTTATTATTTCGTTGGTAAGCCTCACCCTCTCGTCGGTTCTTGTCGCCGTTCGTAGCCTGAAAACGGATGCTAGCTTGCCCAGAATTCCTGCAATCAGTTACATAAATACGTTGGTTGTTTTTCTCGATCATGCAAAGATCATCGCGTTGAAGCATATCGCCCGGGAATAAGGATCAGAAATGAAACGGATGAAGTAAACAATCTGCCCTTTCGCGTGTGTATGTATACCAAAAAAGGCGATTTTGGTGAGTTGAAGAAAAAATACCAGACGACCTGTTGATTTCGAAAATAACAAACGGTCCTCCATCCTTATACTATCAGACACGCGATATGCTATACGTGTGTCATCTACTCGACTGACCTTGCAGCGGTATGAACAAGAGCAACGAGGCGATGCCGATGAACGCGGAAACACCGACTTCCGTATACATGAAGTAGGTCGCAATTATTGTTTGCAATGGTCCGATCCACAAATAATGGATGAACATTATGGAATTGTCGAACCTGTTGACGTCGTTCGACAATAAATTCACGGCTTGACCAATGGTCGTCTCTCCCAGCGCCGTCTTCGAAAACCTCAGGGATTTTCTGTATATCAGAGTGCAGCATGCTATACGGATCTTCATCCCCATGTGCATTATCGCCATCATGTACGGATGTATTACGAATAGTTCTACGAAAGAGCAGAGAACCACGCCACCGGCGTAGAGGTACGCTTCCATTTCGCTCGATTCACCGCCTGCAGTGTTGCTGCTGTAGTATTGCAGCAGACGTCTAAGCAGCAGCGGCTGACTCACCCTGTGTGATACCAAACGATACGCATGATGGTAAAGTTCGATTCGTAATTTCAGATTGAATCGGCTTACCCGAGAACTATTTGCCCAGTGCCCACCGCGATTCCGTACACCAATATCCGAGGGCCAAAGCACCTCATTATCACCCGGAGGAGACTTGGCTGCTTTGGTTTTCCGGTGCTACCATCAGCATCGTCTCCTTTATCCTTCGGCTTACCACGGTCGGCGGCAGTTCTCTTCAATTCGTCCTCCCAGGCCTTGGCTATCCTTTCGCCAAGGATGCTGCTCGTGTGCTCTTTCAACGGACTGTAAAGATCCTCGGTTTCGAGATCTCGACGATAACCGAGGAAGAACGTCGGAAGGACCCAGCTGCGGATTTGAACCATCTGTTATACCGTTGGGACCGTGTCTTAGTGTAATACGATCGAATCTGATAACGAACCTCTGCAATCGTATCACAAATATTTCGTTCCAGTACCAAATCTCATTTACAATAGGTTCAATAATTCACGCCGCGATCATACCTTGAGAAGAGATCATGCTGTTACGAAATCGTTACGTCGAACAACTCCTATGTGTTGGGTGCAAAGTTTCACGTTATAGGTTTGAACAACATAATACCTGCCTAAGCCTTTTATTTCTATCCTATCTAGAGAATCAACACGAAAATCTTGTACTCCTTGACTTACTTACATTATAATATGAGAGGGGCGGGCGAAATGGGCACCCTAAAAATCTAACGCTTCAAATACGAGGTTCGAATCCATAGATCTCCGAATCTTGACCGAAAAACGATAGTCTGACCGATGCTTAGCGTCGAACGCCCTTGATTTGGTCTTTCCAAATTCCCTAGGCTACTGAATTTTTTTTTGGTTCATCAGGTTTGGAAAAATAAGAGAAATTTCCAGAAAGGGCCATTCCAATAAATATTTTTAGTAGTTCATAATTCTTCCATAATGCTTCTAGACTATAATTTATTCATTTTCAAGATTTACCATCAACATTCGAGAGCTGTGATAATCAACGAGTATAAAGCCGTCGAAACTGGAGTTGTAAAAAAATAATCATCCACTTATCGTATTAAAGATATGGATCACACCGACTTCTTGACTTACGAGAACGTTATGGCGCTCAAGCAATTCGCTGTAGCCCTCGGATTCTTCACGTCAGCCCGACGTTCTTTTTCGTCCATTGCAACAACTGAACGACAACAGCAACAACAAAACTGTAATTAGAAATTTATTCTATGTATCAATGGGACCTGCATGTCGCGATTGGAAAAATTAAACTCAGTCCAAAATGAATTCGAAAAATTGGAAAATTCTATTTCTGGACCAAGTTATTTGCGAATAAGTGAATTTAAAACAATTGTCAATTGTCAGTGATATGAAATGGACTTTGGTGATGGAACAAATTCATCTTGAACTGAGTTTAGTATTTTTCCAATCGCGACATACTCGTCCCCTAATTATCACAATATTCGAGACGCTGATTGAACCGTTCAAAATGATCCTCTAGGTGACGTTATCGAGCATATCAAGTGGTCACGTATATCTTTTTCAGTGAGTACGAACAGTTCCAAGTATTGTGCATTTTGTGTTCTAGAATCGAGAGTTACCATAGATAAATTTATCACTCACCTTTGCTGATATTAAAAACGCTGCGATCACCCTCGTTGAGTACGGAAACAAACTACGTCTGCGAAGTGAACGAGACAATTGTTTGGATGATATTCTATCAAAAATTTCTTCCCTGAATATTAAACCTTAGCTTATCAGATCGTTGGGAAAAAAGAATATTATACGACCTTTTGATTATAAAAAAAAAAAAAATGTCAAACAGTCGTATAACGGCGTTTACGATCTTATACCATTATACACGCGATATTTAAAAAAAGCAAGTCATTGATGGAGCGACAGGTTAGTTTCAAGATATACCACAACCGAACGGTTGATTATAACTTAGGAGTTATAAGCTTTGCCGCGGTTATCTGGGATGTTAAGGGTATGGCCTAGTCGATTCTTACCGACATAATTAATTGTCACAAATATCTCCGAAATAGAGGTACCAATCGGATTGTCCTTTTGGCAGCAAACAATTGACGAGAGATGAGTCCGAATTAGCACGTAAATTCAAGGTAATGGCATTATTATTCATTTACTCTGTTTTATGACCTTCAAGATTTCTGCATCTGCAAAAATGAACTTTAGCAAGCTGTAGCTTTCAAGCAATCCATCTGAGAGCAAAATTCTAATGAAATTTTCTATTCCTCTTTCAATTATCTAGTGGCGGTATTTTTTATTTTTTTTTTTTAAATCGACGAAAACCCCGATTTTCCATCGATTAGTACTTTAGCACGACGTAACTTCGGAACAATGCATCTTAGAGCAAAATTCTACGGGGATTTTTCCTTCCCCTTTCGATTATCTAGTGGCGGTATTTTTTAGTTTTTTTTTTTTTTTAATTCGACGAAGCAATCGATTCAAAAAAAAAAAAACTAAAAAATACCGCTACTAGATAGTCGAAAGAGGAAGAAAAAATCTCAGTAGGATTTTGCTCTCAGATGGATTGTTTGAAAGCTACAGCTTCCTAAAGTTCATTTTTGCAGATGCAGAAATCTGGAAGGTCATCTCTGTTTTTATGGTAAAGTATAGGCGTATCACTTATTTCGATTGATAACAATATATGAATGTGTTGTGTAAATATATGAATGTTTTATTCATCTCAAAATACAAAAACCTTAATACCTTGGTGTATAAACTTTTATCATATTTGCTTTATTTTATTTATTTTTTAATCATTTTTTTTTTTCATACTATTTGTACAAAGTTTTTGAGTGTACAACCCGCGCAGGAGCGAATAGGAAGAAGGTTGAACAGTTTATCGTGAACACCTAGTACGAATGTAGACCATATAATACCGTACAGTAAAATATTTTGATTAAATCGATTGAACATTTTTTTTTTTTACTCATTGAATGTGTTTCGATCAACCCTGCTCTCGGGAATCCACCAGCTAGGCGAACTCTCAATAATATTTCTATCAGGCATATCATAATTAAGTGTCTGATAATTAATCCCTACAGTTCAATCGATATGTGAATCACTATTTCACGAGATTCGGATTTCTTGACATTTTTGTATGAAATTTATACTTTCCAAACGTATGAAAAATATACATACAAGTAAGTACGAGCGGATGATTATCTATAACGCAGTATAATATACATTTGATCATTTTACATACACTGCTGGTCAAAAGTTTAGGTACAATACACCCGTCGAGTTTTCCTACCCTGGACACAAAACTTGTATATCTCGGATAAAATTATGAACCAATTCAGTGAGGGGAGTTTTGAAGTGGCCAAATACAGCTTCCTTTTTATCACTGTATTTGTCCACTTCGAAACGACCGTTACTAAATTGGTTTATGATTTTATTCGCCCGAGATATATACAACTTTTTGTCAGGGGTAGGAGAACTCACACATTTAGCACCACTGTAACAACGTTCACTGGCATTCATTCTATTAGATTCTATTTTATATAATGAACACAATACGTTCTGCGTGTAAAATGGAGAAAAAAAAAATCAAATTATTTTGATCCCCAAATTAAAGCAGCCCTTGGTATGTGTAAAGCCTCTGTTGAGAAACGCTTACTCGGTCAATTGTGACTCTCTTGAAAGTATTTAATTATTACCCTGACATTGCAGACTATTTTTAAGCAATTTAAAATTTAACAGATTTGATATTGTACAAGGATATAGACAAGATTGATCGTTTACTCGTAATCACGATTACCGCAGCTAATTGATCTTCAAGTCTGACTCTCGTACATTGGTCGATAATTGTTCTGAGCAACCAGGGTAAGAGCCTCGGCCATTGATCTACCAGTTTGATCCACCATACCGCGTAGATATCCGTTTTCGTTCTGCAGTAATATGTGCGGGTGGTCGTATTCCTGTGAAAATAAATAAATACCGGTGATTGGAGGGTCGTATACTCGAAGAATATGGCCGAAAGATTAATTTGTTCGTGGACGATTGAGCGTGGATCGTTGAAATGCATTATTATATTTACCACAGCCGTCCCGGCGTCCATCACCAAAACCTTGTCGCTGTCCATTACGGTGTTCAAACGATGCGCAATGGTGAGGACCGTGCAGTTGGCGAACTTTTCGCGAATCGCCCTCTGTATCAGCTCGTCGGTCACCGGATCTACGTTGGCCGTAGCCTCGTCCAGTATCAGTATTCGATTGTTGCGAACAATCGCCCTAGCCAGACACACCAGCTGACGCTGACCGACGCTTAAATTCGAGCCACCTTCCGAGACGTGTAATTCGATCCCCATCTCCTTCAGCTCGACCTCCTCGAGTGCCTGCCACAGAGCGCTGTCCGGGTATTCGTTGAACGGGTCCAAGTTGCGGCGCAGAGTGCCGGAGAAGAGGAACGGCTCCTGAGGGATGATACTTATTTTCGAACGGAGGTCGTGAAGGCCGAGTTTCCCGCTCTCGATGCCGTCTATCACGATTTCACCGCTCGGATAAGCCAGGCGAAACAGAGCCGAGACCAGAGAGGACTTTCCAGCTCCCGTTCTACCGACTATACCGATCTTCTGCCGTGGCTCGACTACGAAGTTCAAGTTTTTCAGTACCACTGGCTCGTCTGGCCCGTATTGCATCGAAAACTCTTTGAACTCTACCCATCCTTCCGAGGGCCAGCTGGGATCGGGCTTGTTTTGTGGCTCGCTCTTCAATGGTGGTTCTTGATCGACGACACTAGAATCGGAGAATTCCGGTCTTGAGTAAACATATACTATTTCCGATTAGAAAGGAACGAATCTGGTGTTCTCATTCTGCAATTACCTGTACTCGAGGACACGCTCGACGGAAGTCATCTGATTCTCGAGTTCGGCACTCTGACGCATTCCCCACTGGAACATACCCGTGAGGCTGATACTCTGGGTGATGGCAAGACCGACGTTACCCCCGGTCGAATCTTGGTTGGGTATAACGAGGAAGCTGAACGTGACCAGGGCTATGTAAATAACACAAATGAAGTCGAGCCAAAATATAAATACTCGAGTGGTCCCCAAGAATATGAACCAGGCTGAAGAATGAAGATCCTGGTGATGGTCGAACTCCTTTGCGAGTACTTCGCCAGCCTCGAATGCTCTGATCGTTGTCAATCCCTGGAGCGTTGCGTTCAGATGAGCGAAGACCGGGGATCGAGCTAAGACAAACGTTAAACGTCCGTTAGTAATCGCCAGATGCGTGTAAACTATAAAGTTGCAGTTGTATGATACTGACTGATCCCCTCGAGGCGCTTGACGCTGCGGCTGGTCGCCAAGTATATCACCCGGATGTAGTAAAACACAGCCCCGATAACGACGGTGGGTATCATTAGCCAAGGACTCGATATTCCGATGACGATTATTATTCCAAGTAACGCCAGACCGATTTGTACGCAGTCGATCATAGCACTTGGTAGAACTTCGTCGACGGCGCCCATGTCCTTAGAGAACCGGTTCAATATTCTACCGGACGAATTAGTGTTGAAGAATCTCATCGTGGCGTGGCAGATGCCCCGAAACATTTTGTCGTGGAGACGTCTAGACGCCCGCATGCTCACGCGGTAGAAGGATACCGTACGGAACAGAGTCAGGATAATTGTCCCGATCACCAAACCACTGTATATGTATATGCAGAGATCGCGGGTAAATATACTGTCCCATTCCTCCACCGATACCTAAGGGACGAGGTACGTGCACAATGATGTTATAATTCTTGATCCCCGCCACCGAGTTTGAGTCGAATTTGATGGAAATACTTACGTTCACTTCCTCCAAGTCGACCCAATAGGAAATGAAGAAGTCACCGGCGCTCGCAAACAGTTGCGTACCCACGAGCAGTATCACTATTATGCTTATGATGCACCAGTTGCCACCAGCGCGGATGTAATCTCCGTACACTTTGGCCGAGACGGTACCCGCAGTACGTGCTTCGGCTACCTGAAACGTGAATGCAACTCGTATAGTATTCTAGTCGTACAATTTATTGCCACTTTCGAAGCTGCTCATTCGAACCTCCATCGGCGCTTCTTCTTCTTCGAAATCGTCCATCATTTTTTCCGAACCTCCAGACCTTATGCTGCTACGACGCGATACGGTTCTACTTATTTGCCGGTGGGATACGGGCTTGTTTTCCTCGGATGTTTCCAGAAGCTGGCCAAGATCTATTCCGGAACTCTGAAGCTCGGTCCAGGTTCTAGCGACAGTTGTATGACATTATAGACGTATCGGGAGTATACGTAGAGGTAAATTAGAACAAGTTCATGCATGAGTTACGAGTTGTAGTAATTACCCTTGAGCCTGTACAGCTCCATTTTTCAGCACAACGATGCGATCAACGTTTCTGAGATACTGGAGCTGATGGGTGACGAGGATTCTAGTTTTTCCGTCCAAATATCCGGCTATACACTCATCGAACATGTGTTTACCGACGTGGGTGTCGACGGCGCTCAGAGGATCGTCCATCAGGTAGATGTCCGCGTTCGCGTATACGGCCCTCGCCAAGTTTATCCTTTTCACAATAATCAGACGTTATTATGGGCACATCAACGCGTATATTCGCGTGTACCGCAGCCACACGTATGCAGTTGCCTTACACCAATGTCTCACCTGGCCCGTTGACCTCCGGAGAGACTGACGCCCCGTTCACCGACGACCGTCTTATCGCCGTACGGAAACAGGGTGAAATCCCTCTTCAGCTGGCAGACCTTTACCACTTTCTCGTACCTACGCGAATCCATCTCACGACCGAAGAGGATGTTCTGTCTAACCGTTCCAGCAAAGAGCCATGGATCCTGACTCGAGTACGCGACGGTCCCGGACACCTTGAGCAAGTTAAAACTACTATCGTTTCGATTTCAATTATGATTGATATGACATCACAGCCTAACGCACAAACCTTGATGACACCAGCATTCAGCGGCAATTCACGTAGAATCGCGTGCAAAAGACTCGATTTACCGGAACCAACTTGTCCAACGATCGCGATCAGCTGGCCTGGTTTTATGTCCAAATTTATGTTACGGAGAGTGTTATCCTTGGAGGCTTCCAACCATTTAGCTGAGCCACTCTCGATTTTTACAGAACCCTCCTCAGCCGATGTATCGGATTTCTCACCACGCCCGGTCTTCGCTGTTATAACCGTTTCATCGTACATCATGAAATTTTGCAGCCGTTTAATGGACACCAAAGTTTCAGCCCCTTGAGTCACTCCTGCGAAATAATATCAAGATTCATGTTTTTTTTTTTTTTTTTTTCATTTCCGCAGCGAATGACACCGCTGCAGTCTGCAGTATCGAAAGTCGCCTCGTTTAACTTTCTCACCTTGAGGGAAATAGACCGTCATCGCCTCTCGCAGGATGTTGAAGTAGGCGGTGAGCATGAACACTTTTTCAGCCGTTACCTCATTACCCAATAAAATATACGCTAGTACGGTTATGAAGAGGCAAAATCTCGGTACGAATATTATAAAGGACATGACTATACCCCGGACATACGACGCTGCTGTTATGACATTTATCTCAAGCCTGTTGGTCGGATAAATATACACTGGTCAGAATCACAAGTACAATTATCTCGTGCGAGGAATTTCATCTAGAATAACGTACTTTCTGGCCATTTGAACCAAATCACCGAACGGCTTTTCCCACGTGTACATCTTGATGGCTTGAATCCCGGTTATTATTTCGTTGGTGAGCCTCACCCTCTCGTCGGTTCTTGTCGCCGTTCGTAGCCTGTAAACGGACGATAGCTTGCCCAGAAATCCTGAAAATATGTAATACGCGTGGAAATAAGGATCAGAAGTGAAATTCGGATGAAGTTAAAAATCTGCAGCATATTCGCGTGTCTAGTAGCATAATCTGGTTTCATCTACTTAACTGACCTTGCAGCGGTATGAATAAGAGCAACGAGGCGATGCCGATGAACGCGGAGACGCCGACTTCCGTGTACATAAAGTAGGTCGTAATTATCGTCTGTAACGGTCCGATCCACAGATAATGAATGAACATTATGGAATTGTCGAACCTGTTGACGTCATTCGACAACAAATTCACGGCTTGACCGATGGTCGTCTCTCCCAGCGCCGTCTTCGACAACCTCAGGGATTTTCTGTATATCAGAGTGCAGCATGCTATACGGATCTTCATCCCCATGTGCATTATCGCCATCATGTACGGATTTATAACGAATATTTTTACGAACGAGCATAGAACCACGCCACCGGCGTAGAGGTACGCTTCCATTTCGCTCAATTCACCTCCTGCATCTGTGTTGCTGCTGTTATAGTATTGCAGCAAACGTCCGAGCAGCAGTGGCTGGCTCACCCTGTGTGATACCCAACGATAGGCGTGGTGTAAATTCCGAATCGTCATTTCAGATTTAATCAGCTTACCCGAGAACTATTTGCCCAATGCCCACCGCGATTCCGTACACCAATGTCCGAGGACCAAAGCACCTCATTATCACCCGGAAGAGACTTGGCTGCTTTGGTTTCCCGGTGCTACCAACAGCATCGTCTCCTTTATTCTTTGGCTTCACTCCGGAAGTTCTCTTCAATTCATCCTCCCAGGCCTTGGATATCCTTTCGCCGAGGATGCTACTCGTGTGCTCTTTCAACGGACTGTAAAGATCCTCGGTTTCGAGATCTCGGCGATAACCGAGGAAGAACGTCGGAAGGGCCCAACTGCGGATTTGAACCATCTGTTATACCGTTGGGACCGTGTCTTAGTGTGATACGATCGAATCTCGTTCCAGTACCAAATCTCATTTACAATAGGTTCAATAATTTACGCCACGATCATACCTTGTGAAGAGATCGTGCTGTTACGAAATGGTTACGTTGAACAGCACCTATGTGTTAGGTGACGAATTCACGTTATAGATTTAAACAACATAATACCTACTTAAGCCTCTTATTTCTATCTTATCTAGAAAATCGACACGGAACCCTCACTCCGTGACTTACTTACATTATATTTTTACGCGACGTACGTACAATTGTACTTGTACACTAAAGTTTAACGCTTCAAATACGAAGTTCGAATCAATGGATCGCCGAATCTTGACCGAAAAAGGATAGTCTGACCGATGCTTAGTGTTGAACGCCCTTGATTTGGTTTGGAAAAATACGAGAAATTTCCAGAAAGGGATATTCCAATAAATATTTTCAGTAGGCGTTAATAACTCTTCCATAATGCTTCTAGACTATAATTTATTCATTTTCAAAATTTACCATCAACACATTCGAGAGCTGTGATAATCAATGAGTATAAAGCCGTCGAAACTGGAGTTGTAAAAAAATAGTCATCCACTTATCGTATCAAAGATATGGATCACACCGACTTTTTGACTTACGAGAACGTTATGGCGCTCAAGCAATTCGCTGTAGCCCTTGGATTCTTCACGTCAGCCCGACGTTCCTTTCCGTCCATTGCAACAACTGGACAACAACAACAAAACTGTAATTAGACATTTATTCTATGTATCAATGGGACCTGCATGTCGCGATTGGAAAAATCAAACTCAGTCCAAAATGAATTCGAAAAATTGGAAAATTCTCTTTCTGGACAAAGTTATTTGCGAATAAGTGAATTTAAAGCAATTGTCAATTGTCAATGATTTGAAATGGACTTTGTTGATGAAATGAATTCATCTTGGACTAAGTTTAATATTTTTCCAATCGCGACATACTCGTCCCCTAATTATCAACAATATTCGAGACGCTGACTAAACCGTTCAAAACGACCCGCGAGGTGACGCTATCGAGTATCGAGTCGCCACGTATATATTTTCAACGAGTATAAATAAAGTTCCAAGTACTATAATGCATCATGTCTTCTAGGATCAAGAGTTACCACAGCCTATCAGTTACAGATAGTATTTAATTATCGTCAATGATCATCACTCACCTTTGCTGAAATTAAAACACCGCGATCACCCTCGTTGAGTACGGAAACAAACTACGGCTATGAACTAATCGAAACAACTGTTGAGATGATATTCTATCAAAAAATTGTTCCCTGAGTATAGAACTTAAGCTTATCAAGATCGTTTATGATTATAGTAGTGATTGGCTTAGATATCGCGGGTCTAATGGCGTAAGATCGTAAGTACCGGACAGGCGATTTTGGTGACACAAGATCGTACAATTTATTTTTTTTATCCGTTCAATTTTGAATTTCAACATTTTTTTGAAACATATTTCGACAGTTCTTCGCGTAAATATACATAAGGAAGAGAAAATCATACGATTTTTCGATTTTGAAAAATGGCAAACAGTCGTACAATCGCGCTTACGACCCTATACCATTGTACACGCGATATTTAATAAACGCAAGTCATTGATCAAGCGATAAGTTAGTCTCAAGATATACCACAACCGAACGGTTGATTATAACTTAGAAATTATAAGCTGTCGCCGCGGTTATCTGGAATGTTAAGGGTATGGCCTAGTCGATTCTTACCGACATAATTAATTGTCTCGAATATCTCCGAAACGGAGGTACCAATCGGATTGTTCTTTTAGAAGCGGACGATTGACGAGAGACGAGTCCGAATGAGCATGAAAATTTAAGGTAATGGAATTATTATTTATTTATATATTTTTTTTTTTCATGGTAAAGTGTGGCCGTATCACTTATTTCGACTAATAACAATATATGTATGTGCTGTGTATATATATAAATGTTTTATTCATCTTAATGCAATACAATACAATATATATGTAATACAAAAAACTTAATACCTTGGTATATATATATATATATATATATATATATATATATATATATATATATATATATATATATATATATATATATATATATATATATATATATATATATATATATATATGAGGTATTCCACGCCGTTTCGAACGGTCGAAAAGTTGACCGATCCCAAAAAAATCATAATTTTGTCTTATCACACAAATATATCGAAAGAATTTATGTGAATTTTTTCAGAATTTTTGGATCACATTTTTTGAGTTTTTCCAAATTCCAATTTCTTTCTACGAACCTCCGTATGTCGATCGTACAAGAAAATTTATAAGACAAAAAAGTTGCAGTTTTGAATCAAATTTTTGAAAAAAATTTTCTGGGAATTTCTCGAATCCCAAAAATACCAATTTTTATCAAAAATACACAAAAATACATTTTTTCAACCAATACGTCACTTTTGATTTGCTTCAAAAATTTACAGAAAATACTGTCAAGTGTTTACATCAACCATATATGTATTTTTTTTAAGATGGTTGGCTCAATCGTGTGGAAGCTATGCTTTATTCAAAATCAAACGTGACGTATTGGTTGAAAAAACGTATTTTTGTGTATTTTTAATAAAAATTGGTATTTTGGGGATTCGAGAAATTCCCAAAAATTTTTTTCCATAAAGTTGATTCAAAACTGCAACTTTTTTGTCTTATAAATTTTCTTGTACGATCGACATACGGAGGTTCGTAGAAGGAAATTGGAATTTAGAAAAACTCAAAAAATGTGATCCAAAAATTCTGAAAAAATTCACATAAATTCTTTCGATACATTTGTGTCATAAGACAAAATTATGATTTTTTTGGGATCGGTCAACTTTTCAACCGTTCGAAACGGCGTGGAATACCTCATATATAAACTTTTATCATATTTGTTTGGATTATTTATTTTTTCATCATTTTTTTATACTATTTGTACAGAGTTATTGAGTTTACAACCCGCCCGGGAACGAATAGGAAGAAGGTTGAACAGTTTATCGTAAACATCTATATGTATAGTACCTAATGTAGACCATAATACCGTACATTGAAATATTTTGATTAAACCGATTGAACATTTTTTATTTTTTTCTTTTATTTTCACTCTTTGAATGCGTTCCGAGCAATCCTGCCCGCAGGGATCCACCAGCTAGGTGCACTCTCTAATTGTCTTATAATTATATCTATGGCTCAATCAATATGTAAATCACTGGTTCACGAGATTCGAATTTCTGAAGATTTTTGTATGAAATTTATATACTTTCCAAAAACGTATAAAAAATATACATACAAGTAAGTACGAGCGGATGTATATATCTATAAGGCGATATAATATACATTTAATCATTTTACATATATACTGCTGGTCAAATGTTCAGGTACAATAGGACTGTCGAATTTTTCCACCCCGCGGACACAAGAATTGTATATCTCGGATAAAATTATATGACCCAATTTTATAGTTAGGGGAGTTTTGAAGTGGACAAATACAGCTTTATTACGATTACTGTATTTGTCCACTTCGAAACGACCCTTACTGAATTGGTTTATGATTTTATTCGCCCGAGATATAAAACTACTTTTTGTACGGGGTAGAAAAACTCGATGGGGGTTTTTACCTTGAATATTTTACCGGCAGTAGTGTACACATATTTAGCATCACTGTAACAACGTTCACTGGCATACATTTTATTAGATTCTATTTCATATAATGAACACGATTTGTGCTGCGTGTAAATTAGAAAAAAAAAAAAAAGAAAATTAAATTATTTTGATTCGTAAATTAAAACAGCCCTTGGTATATGTAAAGCCATCTGTTGAGAAACGCTTACTCGGTCAATTGTGACTCTCTTGAAATTATTTAATCATTATCCTGACATTGCAGATTATTTTTAAGCAATTTACAATTTAACAGATTTTACATTGTACAAGGATAGACAAGAATAAGGTTTACTTGTAATCACGAATACCGCAGCTAATTAATCTTCAAGCCTAACTATCGTCAATTGGTCGATAATTATTCTGAGCAACCAGGGTAAGTGCCTCGGCCATTGATCTACCAGTTTGATCCACCATACCGCGGAGATATCCGTTTTCTTTCTGCAGTAATACGTGCGGGTGGTCGTATTCCTGTGAAAATAAATAAATACCGGTGATTGGAGGGTCGTATACTCGATGAATATGGCAGATTAATTTGTTTGTGGATGATTGAGCGTGGATCGTTAAAATGCGTTATATTTACCACAACCGTCCCGGCGTCCATCACCAAAACCCTGTCGCTGTCCATTACGGTGTTCAAACGATGCGCAATGGTGAGGACCGTGCAGTTGGCGAACTTTTCGCGAATCGCCCTCTGTATCAGCTCGTCGGTCATCGGATCTACGTTGGCCGTAGCCTCGTCCAGTATCAGTATTCGATTGTTGCGAACAATCGCCCTGGCCAGACACACCAGCTGACGCTGACCGACGCTTAAATTCGAGCCACCTTCGGAGACGTGTAATTCGATCCCCATCTCCTTCAGCTCGACCTCCTCGAGTGCCTGCCACAGAGCGCTGTCCGGGTATTCGTCAAAGGGATCCAAGTTGCGGCGCAGACTGCCGGAGAAGAGGAACGGCTCCTGGGGGATGATACTTATTTTCGAACGGAGGTCGTGAAGGCCGAGTTTCCCGCTCTCAATGCCGTCTATCACGATTTCACCTTTCAGGTAAGCCAGGCGAAACAAAGCAGAGACCAGAGAGGACTTTCCAGCTCCCGTTCTACCCACTATACCGATCTTTTGCCGTGGTTCGACTATGAAATTCAAGTCTTTAAGTACGAACGGATCATTTGGCCCGTACTGCATCGACAACCCTTTGAACTCTACCCGTCCTTCCGAGGGCCAGCTGAGATCAGGCTTGTTCTGTGGCGTGCTTTTCAACGGTGGTTCTTGATCGACGACACTGAAATCACAGAAATACGAATTTTCGCAACATATTCGCGCGTGTCTAAGGGCATAAGGTCGTAAGCACCAGAAAGGCGATTTTGGTGAGATAAGGTCGTATAATTTTTTTCTCATTCCGTCATTCGCTATAAAAACGATTCAAACGCATAATTCCCCATACAGCACCGAGACATTGCAGCAACATTGCAGCAACATAATTCCGCAATATTGGCAATGTTGCGGTTATGCTGCACAATGTTGCTGCAACTCCCCTGCAATGTTTCTGCAATATTGGCAAATAATCTGCAATATTGAAAAAGTTCTTGCATTTTTTGTATTCTAATTAAATGGAACTCTTGAAATTAAGAAATAAAAAACATTAATTTTATACGTTTTAACATTCAGTCCACTGTCTTGAAGGATGCTCCTCATAATATGTATGTACAGTGAAAAAACGCCTTGTATAATCTCGCTACGAAAAACGCCACCGATTTCTGTTTCTCCTAATCGAGATTTGAACCCACGTCCGCTCGCTTACTAGTCGCACGCTCTACCTACTACGCCAAACTATCCGATGATAATTACTTTAATGTTTTCCTATGTATTCAGAGCTGCGTATATTTCAACAATTTTATGTATTTGATTGCGTTAGAAGCCGAAAATGTACCGATTCCTAAAAAATGATGCAATTTATCGATTCTTTAATTTATTAATTAAATCATTCTAATATATATAACAAAGTTATATTGCAGAAATCTTGCGATAACATTGCGAATGCAATGTTGCAAAAATTGTATTGCAGAAATCTTGCAGCAACATCGCAGTGCAATGCAATGAAAATGAGACTTAGCAATGTTGCTGAGACATTGCTGCAACGTTGGGTGCTGTATGGGTCCCTAATCGAGATTTAGAAAGCCTGAAAGCAAAAAGTCGTCTGTGGGCGGATACGACTGTCTGCTTTCGAATTTTTATTTATTTTTTTTTTGTTAATTTCAATTCCTTTCTAAAGATTTGGCCCATACGATCTTACGGAATTATACACGCGATATCGTATTCCAACTCCGTCACAATTTTCATAACATTAAATGTATGAATTTATAGAGAAATGATGATCAACCAGACTCACCTATACTCCTGAACACGTTCGACGGAAGTCATCTGATTCTCAAGCTCAGCACTCTGACGCATTCCCCACTGGAACATCCCGGTGAGACCGATACTCTGAGTTATGGCAAGACCAACGATACCCCCGTTCGAATTCAAGTTCGGTATGACAAGGAAACTGAACACCACAAGGGCTATGTAAACAACACAAATCACATCGAGCCAAAACCCAAAGGCTCTCGAAGACGCGATGAATATGAACCAGGCGGACGAGTGAAGATCCTGGTGACGGTCGAATTCGGTTGTAAGTATTTCTCCAGCTCCAAACGCTCGGATAGTCGTCAATCCCTGGAGGGTTGCGTTCAGATGAGCGAAGACCGGGGATCGAGCTAAAAGATACATTAAACAAGTATGGGAGTTGATCGAACCAGAAATGAATGATATACAGCTGTGACAGCATAATACTCACTGACTCCCTCGAGACGCTTTATGCTGCGACTAGTCGCCAGGTATATGCCACGAAGGTAGTAAAATAGAAAGCCTATAAATACGATCGGTATCATAAGCCAGGGATTCGATATCCCAACGACAACGACTATTCCAAGCAATCCCATTCCGATCTGTATACAGTCTATCAAAGCACTAGGTAGCAGTTCGTCGAGGGCTCCCATGTCCTTGGAGAATCTGTTCAATATTCTACCGGAAGAATTGGTGTTGAAAAATCTCATCGTGGCGTGGCTGATGCCCCGGAACATTTTGTCGTGCAGATGTTTCGAGGCCTCCATACAGACGCGAAAGAACGAGAATGAACGGATGAGGGTGACGATTATTGTCATAACCACAAGAACGCTGTATATATAAATACAGAGATTTCGAGATAGCGGACTGTCCCATTCCACCGCCGTTCTTCCGTCCTGGATCGATCCCTGAGTTCGAAATAATCGCCGGTTAATTGTCGTTATTTCTTTTTTTTTTATATCTCCAGACGACTACTCCCGAATTTACTCACGTTTTTTTCTTCCAAATTCACCCATATTGAGATAAAGAAGTCACTGCCGCTTGCCAGAAGTTGGGTAACTATGCAAAGCGCCAATATCGTGGATATTACGCACCAGTTTCCACCGGCCCGGAAATAATCAGCGTAGACTCTACCCGCTACGCTACCGGAGCTACGTGCCTCTGCCTCCTGGAAATCAAACGCATCCTGGACGATCGTACGTTTGCAGTTTGGGTAAATATAATTTGAAAGTGGCTGGAAACTTGATTTTTTGTGAAAATGTTTTTTTTTTTTGTGAAAATTGACAAAAAAGAGACGGAAATTTTCGGTTTATTGCGATTATCTCGGGAACGGTGAGAAATTTCGAAAAAAAGTTTCGTATAAAAGTTGTAGAGCTAAAAATTCTGCGTCGAAAAATACTCTCGGAAGTTAATTTTCGTCCGGTTTTAACGAAGTGAGTACGAATTTCACGATTTGTGCGTGAAAAAAATCATGAAATTTGTTGTCATTTCGTAAATACTGGACGAAAATCGACTTCCTATGGTAGTTTTCGCAGAATTTTTAGCTCAACAACTTTCATCCGAAACATTTTTCGAAATTCCTCGTCGTTGCCGAGATAATCGCGAAAAACCGAAAATTTCCGTCTTTTATTCATCGATTTTCACGATTTACACGGGCATTTTTGAATAAAAATTCGCGTATAGTATTCTTGGGTGTAAAACAAAGATAAAAATCAAGTTTGCAACCAATTTCAAATTTTTTAGGTCCAGAACTTGGTTTACTGGATGTACGTACCTCCATCGGCGCTTCTTGTTGTAAACCTTCCGTAGTCGCGATTGAATTAACGGATGTGATGCTACCCTGACGAGATACGGTTCTACTCGGTGGCTGAGAGCCGGGTTTATTCATCTCTGACGATTCCAAAAGATGGCCAAGGTCTACTCCGGAGGTTTGCAGCTCGTGGTAGGTTCTGGGATATTAAAATCGGGAAGAAAGGCACATTGAAACGAGGTATAGGAGAAATCTCACGTCAACTTGACGTGGGTTTGGCCGCGCGATTTTTTATTTCTTTGAAACTTTAATTTGGATGATAGAACGACGCTTGAAAACATGAAAAAACATCCCCTCCCTATATATTAGGTAAAATTGAAATGGAACAAATCGATGTATTAGTTATACGTGTTATGTTAATCACCCTTGAGCCTGCACAGCTCCATCTTTCAGCACAATGATCCGATCAACGTTTTTCAGATACTGAATTTGATGGGTGACGAGGATTCTCGTTTTTCCTTCCAAATATCCGGCTATACACTCATCGAACATGTGTTTACCAACGTGGGTGTCGACGGCGCTCAGAGGATCGTCCATCAAGTAGATGTCCGCGTTCGCGTACACGGCCCTCGCCAAGTTTATCCTTTTCGCAATAATCAGACGTTATTATGGGCACATCAGCGCGTATATTCGCGTGTACCGCAGCCACACGTATGCAGTTGCCTTACACCAATGTCTCACCTGGCCCGTTGACCTCCGGAGAGACTGACGCCCCGTTCGCCGACGACCGTCTTATCGCCGTACGGAAACAGGGTGAAATCCCTCTTCAGCTGGCAGACCTTTACCACTCTCTCGTATCTACGCTGGTCCATCTGACGACCGAAGAGTATGTTCTGCCTAACCGATCCAGCGAAAAGCCACGGCTCCTGACTCGCGTACGAAAGCGATCCGCCCACCTTAAACACGTGAGTAGCACATATTCGAATTAGGCAAATTTGATTATCCAGATGGAAGATCAATCGGAAGATTGTAGAAGATTTAGCAACATAGCCTGTTGCACGAACCGGGCTGGGTTTAAGTTCCGAATTTCGAAAGTTCCGAATGGTAAAAATTACAAATTCATTCTGAACGGTCCGAAATTTTCAGAAACGTTATACACTGATCACTTTACGAACGTAAAAAAATTTGACGAATTTCAAAGTCTTGTAACTTCGTTGAAAAAATCTGTAAAATTATGATTCGAGCGGCGTTTTGAAGGTCAAAGTCTCTAGCTTTCAAATCTTTTTGCAGATTTAAATTTTCTCGCGATTTCACTCAGATACGAGGCCTTGAAGCGAGGCGTGTGTAATCACAAAATTCTTGACAACTTTGTCAGGCTGTACCTCGACGAGAAAAAATCGCAAAAAAAATCGCTTGACGGTATCGGAAAGTGCAAAGTTTCTTCTTCAAACGCCTCTTTTAAATTTGTTGTACGATTTTTTTTTGTCAAGTTATTCGTTGTCAAGTTCGAAGCTGCACTTTTTACTTCAAAGACGCATAAAAATCGAACGAATCATCGTATCACATTCGTCCAAGAAGCATTCTCAAGCTTGAAATCCGTCAAGATCTTAATGCGGATGTATAAAAAAAAAAAAAAAATTCCAGTAATCCGAAAATTCAACTTCGGAACTTTTAAAATTCGTAACTTCCAACCAGACCACCCGCACGAACCTTAACGTCACCGGAACTCATCGGTATTTCGTTTAAAATCGCGTGCAACAGACTCGATTTCCCGGAACCAACTTGTCCAACGATTGCGATCAGTTGTCCTGGTTTAACGTCGATATTTATATCGCGAAGAGTGTTGTCTTTGGCACTTTCCAGCCATTTAGCAGAGCCTTTTTCAACCTTTACGGAACCAGTCCCGTAAAGTTGATCGGTCTTCTCTGCACCGTCAGCAGTCCCGTTAGATCCAACAATTTTCGCCTCATCGTACATCATGAAATTTTGCAATCGTTTGATCGACACCATGACCTCGGCCACTTGGGTCACTCCTGCGGAATATTTATCTCAAGATATTTTCATCCGATAATTTTATTGGACGTATTCGATATTATACGAATACTCTCTTACCTTGAGGAAAAAATACCGTCATAGCTTGTCTAAGAATGTTGTAGTAAGCTGTTATCATAAAAACTTTTTCCGCCGTTATTTTATCCGGTGATAACAATACGTAAGACAGTATTGTTATGAAGAGGGAAAATCTAGTCGTAAATATTATAAACGACAAGACTACACCTCGGATGTATGACGTCGCTGTGATCACTTTTATCTCACGCCTGTTGATCGAGAAGAAGAATAAGAATAAGAAGAAGAAGAAGAAGAAGAAGAAGAAGGAGATAAATGAATAAATAATTAAGGAAAATGAAATGATAATCGTTTATCAATGAAAATAAAAATGAAAAAAAATATTATGACTATAAATTTCGCGTACTTTCTGGCACGCTCGACTAAATCACCGAACGGTTTCTCCCATGTGTACATCTTGATGGCTTGGATCCCGGTTATTATCTCGTTAGTGAGTCTGACCCTCTCGTCGGTTCTAATCGCCGTTCGCAGCCTCAGAACGGATGAACGTTTACCGAGAAAACCTTTAAACCGCATACACGTAATGCGGTGATAAAAATCGTTAATTCAAACATCGTTATTATACTCGTCAGTAAATGGGCGAAATCGCGAATTATATTGGTCCGGTTTTGTAGCTCCAATTTCCGAAAACTTCTTCCGCATTTTTCGGTGGAATAAACTTTTTTTTATTTTCATTAAAAAGCATGCACGGAAATTGAACTTGAAATGAATTTTTTTTTTTCATTGTACATTGGCAAGAAATGCCCTATATATTAACAAACGACAATTTCATACCAGTGCATTTCATCCCGATTCGATCTGGGTATATTTACAATTTTTTTTTGTAATTGGCAAGGAACGACCTATATATTGTCAAACAACAATTTTACACAGTGCATTTCGTCCCTATTCCATCTGGGTAAATTTACCATTTTTTTTCTATTCTTGTTCCCGTCATTGGCAAGGAACGCCCTATATATTGAGACCAACAAGTTTGTACAGTGCATTTTATCCCAATTCGATCTGGGTGTATTTAGAATTTTTTTATATTTTTTTTTTGTCATTGGCAAGTAATGCCATATACATATTATATCAAGAGACTCGGTAGAGTCTCGCGCCAAGTACATTAAAAAAAAAAAAAAAAAAATTTATACCTATGTGTATAAAAAGAAGGGACAACAAGAAATCGAAAAATTGGAAAATCGAACAATTGGAGGTACAAAACCGTGCCGATAATTTGCGATTTCACCGAAATGTATCCCCCTGCAGTAGAAAATCGCTAAACCCTGCACCAAAACTGACCTTGCAACGGTATGAACATAAGCAGCGAGGCGACACCGATTATCGCCGACACTCCGACTTCCTTGTACATGAAGTAAGTGATGATTATTGATTCCAACGGTCCGATCCATAAATAATGAAGAAATATTATAGCAACGTCGAACCTGTTGACGTCGTTCGACAATAGATTAACGGCCTGACCGATGGTCGTCTCGCCAAGCGCAGTTTTCGACAGCTTTAAAGCTTTTCTGTATACCAGTGTACAACAGGCGATACGCATCTTCATACCCATGTGCAATATGGCCATCATGTACGGGTGTATTACGAATACATTTATCGCCGAACAAGCAACTACACCGAAGGCGTATAGGTATGCCTCATTTTTTGATATCCCATCGTTATTCTCGTCGCTAAAAAATCGCAGCAAACGTCCGAGCAGTAGCGGTTGGGCAACCCTGTATAAACGCGTGCAACACAACAGATACATATAATACAAGCTGAAATGACAGTGCGGGGTTTTGTGGTCGAGCAAACCAACCATGCAAAAAAAATTTCTAAAGGGTATTATACATGAATCGATAGGTTTCCACGCATCTTAAATGAACGACGTATATATAACGTGATACTAGTGCAAATGGTAATTAGACATGGGGAAACTGTTAGCTTACACGCGTCACAGAGAATGGTATGTATTAACTTCAGAACTAGATCCGACGATGATTATTGACTCAACATATAAAGGGAGAAAAAATTTTTTGGGGGGCCGGCTAGTCGCTCGGAGGACTTAACGATCTGACTGTATCATCTTCGGCGTCTTGTACGACCTGCACCGCATTATGGAGGGTGAAATTAACCCCGAGCTGTACCCGATGATGGTTTACCTCTTGACTGAAGTGGCGAAGAAGGGAGGCGAGGAATCTCGGTTGCAACAATCTGTGTACCCGTTATTATAGGTATGTTAGATAGCTACCGCGATCTTATGAGTCTCAAGGGACCGGGTTGAAGTCACGTGAATTTAAAAATTCGGAACTTCGACCCCGCCCCAGGTTCAAAGTACGTGCATCAGTCTGACATACCATCGGTACACTCAGCAACGAAATTAATTTTATTGGCGAGTGTACATGTATCTTCACCTAAAATCATATATAATTTCATAGAAGCATATCTCACCTGAGAAATATCTCCAGAAGAGCAAGTACGATACCGTACATCATTACTTTAGGGCCAAAGCACTTTATCAATACACGTAGCAGACTAGGACGCAGTTTTTTAACCGCTACATTTTTACTCTTATCAACTTCGTTCTTTTGTGAATCAGCTGCAATCTCGGCGGCTGATATTTTCGACAATTCATTCTCCCACGCTGTTGATATCTTCGTACCTAGTACGCTGCTCGTGTGCTCCTCGAGTGGACTGTAGAGATCCTCGACCTCGAGATCTCGACGATAGCCGACCCAAAATGTGCGAAGGAACCAGCTGGTTTATCAAAATTTATTCATCATTTTCATTAGGATATCGAGATCAAGGCGTTATCGCACGGTATTCACAATAATGACAATCATTTGACTCACGAGAATGTTAGAGCGCTTAGTAAACTTGCAGATTCTCGCGGATTCTTCACCTTCTCTCGCTCCAATTTTCCGTCCATTACGGTTATACGGATTACGATCTAACCTGCGACAACATCGAGAGATTAGCCTTACAATATGTACTGCTGCGCTTTTGGGGTAAATTAAATCGCGCCCGATGGTACGCAACTTGAATTTCATTATTTGAAATAATTCACTCAAGTTCTTATCAATTTGGAACCGAGCCTGTCTCAACACGCAGAGCTGAATACAAATTACCAATTGCATCAATCTATGACAATTATGACGATTAAAATCTTTGATACTAATCACTTAAGCGCAGTATAAGATCTATATAACTGATTCAGAATAATTGAAACTTGTTCAAACTGGTTCCAGCGTGAAGTCCTCACGTGCTGATGTACATAGATAATCGAGGTTCTAAGTTCTAACTCTATACTCAACGATAATCGTCTCGTCTCGTTGTCTGCTGCTGGTTTTTTGCAAATAATTGTGTTTAAAATTACTTCCTATAGCTGCGATATAGGTATGTAAGCGTTCGTTTGATAAGAAGATAAGGCGAAGTGTGTCAACTATGGACTGCAGCGCGATTATACCGCGTAGTAGATAAATTGTATCGAGAAAGTACGGTAATGTAATTTAACGCGGGGTGATTACTGGTGCTGTTGTAGAATAATCGAGGTAAAAAAAAAAGAAGAAAAAAATAATTCTAGACCTATACAGTGAAGCAAGAGACAGACATATTGTGAAACTTGTTGTTAATTCAAGACCGCGTTAGGAAATTCTAATTATACGCGTTGATACAATCAAAGGGCCTACAAGTATGTATAAAGACACGATGGATCGATATGAGTATGGACGATTTCTAAGCAAATGAAAAACCGCAGTTATCATGGATTAAACATGGCATGTACTCGTATATACAAGGAAAAACCCTGTGACTGCAGTCTTCTCGATATTTAAACAAGATTTATATATTAGCTGTTTTTCACACAAGTTTTGTGATATATTACATCATACAGTATATATTTAATCCATACAAACACATTACAATACAATGTGATACCGCGAAACGCGGTTCCATTCGCTGTGAGTGAAATTGCATGATTGTAACGATAGCCCGCGGCAGCAGTAGAATCGGTCCGTACAGAAAACTTTTAACATGCTGTCTCATCGCCGCAGAGGCGAATTACGGATGACCGTGGAGACGAGAGTTGTAATTTTTTTCGCAGAATTGTCAGTTCTACTGTACCTACAGGGTGATCATTTTATTCTTCTAATCGCTTCAGGCAGATTTCTCGAAAAATAATCACGATACGAAAAAATACTTTGGATGAAACTTGCAGAATATCGAAGGGAAAAGAACATGGTGCAGAAATATTTGTAGTGTAGGAGGAGACACCAAGGCCAGGGAAAGGTCAATTTGTTTTTTTTTTTTTTTTTTTTCATTTTTCAAAAGGAATAGCATATTTTTCTTCACGGAAACTCAAAGAACATCAAATTCCGCATATTTAAAAGTACTGGCATACATAAGTTGATCAGTGATGAGATAAGAGATGGGCTTAAGTTAGGCTGTAAGAATTAGGGGACTAGATTTATCTAAATAATATTATAAATAATGTCTAGGTCAACTACGGGTCATTATTATTATTATCATCATTATCATCACCATAGTATTACATAATGACCCACAGATATAACGTTAATTTATTCATAATATTACTCAGGTAAATCGAGTCTCTTTTTTACAACCTAACTTGCCCATCTCTTGTAATGAAGATTTTTTTACGGACATGTTATCATTTGATTTCTTATTATAACAACTGTTGCTGCATATTTGACAATGTTCAAATTATGCTTCACAATTTTGTGATCCCAATCAGACGGATAGTTTTCACACGGCAACCATTTCAAAATAAGTTGGGATGAAATTTGAGAAGAGCGTAACTTTTCGAAAGTGTGTCACAATCTTCTACAGAGCAAGAATTTTCGCATAAATCGCTGCTACATTGTTCCGAAGAAAAGAAAAAAAATCTCTCCGGAACAAGTTTTCAACTTTAGGAGCTGTCAGAGGTACGCGGAGTAATCTTTAGCGTTTATCTAAGTCGATCTTTTACTGCCTGTATGAGAGTTACATATGAAAACTATAACGTGGTTTATTATCTACAAAATATATTTGTACCACGGGGTACATACCTAGGTATACCATCGGATATACGAAAGCAACATATACAAGGAAAAACAAATATTTACTATTTAGTCCGTTGAATATAATTCGACACACCAAGAGTTCTCTTTAGTAATAGGTAAGTCATATATTTATTCAGAGGCGTCTGACGGAAGCAAACGATGTATGTGTGTATGTACAAGGTATAAATATGTATGTATGTATGTTATATACATACTACAGCCTGGCACACACGATTTCGGAACTAGTAGCGATACGTAACCCGCGTGGCATGCCAAATATTACAGCATGGTGTGTGTGTGTGTGTGTGTGTGTGTGTGTTTGTATAGATAAAATCTATGATCGTCTATTCGCATCCCTGCAGCAATCACGTGATATATCAATGCATATGCAGATGCGTGCATGCGTCGATGAAGCGACGCGACAGAACGAGCCATTTGTCTGGTCCCAATTACTACACGGTTATTTTATAATTCTCTTGACACACATACACACAGTATAACTTAATCATTTTATTCTTTGTTTCACTTTATTTCCTTTGCGGAAATAATACGCCCATGATTCTGTTACGTATACGTACAATTTCATCTAGTTCTGTCGTTTACGTTGTAGCGTGCGCTTTACGGTAAAACGTTGTGCCTTATATAGTATACCTATATATTCATACCAGCCGGTATATCTATGTATATACTTACTACTGTACGATTGTATAGAATTCAATTAAATGTGGTATTCTTTATTTTGGATATACATATACAATTGTCCGGATACCGTGTAATACACACAAACTTTAAAATATACATACATACACTAGAAAAACTTAATGAACTCACGCACGCATTCGTTTTAACGGCCGCGTACCGACTGCGGATTTTAGGTCTGCGATCATGATTATCTCTACTCAACAAAGCTATGTGAGCGTTGCAAGCGCTATACCTACTCTAAGCTGAATCATCGGTCGATCCTCGACCCGTATTCACGCATTTTTTTTTTCTTTCTTTCTTTCATACGTTCTCGTACAATGCAGGTGGTGTTGACTGGTTCGGCAAGGCCGTTTGTTACAATGATTAGAACGACCCGGATAGCCAGGACCAAAGTATAATAAAAAATACACACCCTGATTCACGTGTGAAAAGTCCATTGATATAAAAAAATAATTGAAATAAAAGAAGAGAAAAGAAGGAAGAGGAGGAAAAGCCGCCAGGGTCGCTGCAGTCGACGGAGGATCATTATCTAGCTATACGTTTTCTCATCTTGATGTTTGATTCGTTGCGAATATATTTCCGTGTAGGAAATATCTCTGGATCGTCATTTAGTTTTGTCAAGAAACTTTCTAAACATTTTCTTCAATTTATGTTATGCTATTGTTATTCACAATGATCCTTCTCCTCTTTACCTACGCTTATTCTCTACAACAGTCGAGTAATTTCCCACACAGATCGCGCCATAGGTTAATTTATCGACAATCTTAGGTACAGTTGGGTTTTAATAGTTTGTATACTAGTCATTTTCGCTCGGAGCGAGTGATCATGTGCACCTCGAATCACGGTGAGTACGAACGTTTATATAAGTATGTATGTATATATGTATACATACAATATGTAGCAAGTGTTTGAACGTTCTTAGTAAGTAGTGAAAGAGACAAGGCGCGCGGTAAGCGTTGAAGCCGCCACCGAACGAAATCTTTGGCTAAAAATCGCGGCCATTTCACGTTGTACTTCTCTTTAAATGTCGAGTCGGTAAATTCCCAATTCTACAATTCCAATTCCCAACGCGATCACAGTACAGGCTACGACAGGCCACCTCGTGGTATAATCTTACGATTTTACATCCCGACACCGCCAGTGCAACGTGATCAGGCAGAGTTACATCATACGTGGAGAGAGTATATTAATTTTAATGTTATTGAAACTAATTTCCCTCGGCTCTATCGACGACAATAAATACGAGAGGTATGTACTACATCTCTACCGAGTTATGTTAGATTTCTGTCTGGAATCATCGATACTACGTCAATTGCTTTATTGTACATACATACATACAGTTATATCGTTATCACATAACTCTCGGAGCGCTGCTTGTAGCTGTCTTGACAGCAGTTTAAAACGGCACGCGTTGCTATAAAGTGATCACTTGTCTCGTCGACGCGGCTCGATGAGATCAAATTAAATCGCGGGTCCGTTTCGCTCATGTGTATGTTACGTGCGTAATTGTGTGTGGTGTGTATATGTATGGGTATATGTAACATATACTAATTGTGATCACGCTGCTAGCCGACCCACGAGCGCCGTCAATTCAATTATTATAGTATACGTAGTAGTTATTCAGAAGTGTCTGAGTACATACACGGTATGATATAAAGTTTGTATGTGTATGTATCTAGGCATTGTTTTTATACTTGAATATAACAACAGAATTATTTAGCCTATATACTTTTCTATAAGAGGAGTTAGACACGTATACGTATTTACACGCATAACGTGACACATATTTGACAGTTGATTAGATTCACGCGGTATAAATCATGTGTTTAACGCAAATTGTACGTTCCGTTTTCTATTTTTGTTTGTTTTTTGTTTTTTATTAGATTTATATTTATAGATTTATGTATACATACCGAGTTTTACGAATCTAGCGATACATATACAGTGTGGCTCGTTCTTATATCCCCTGGAAAAAGTGTCCTACAAAAGTTATATTTTTTTCTCGTTTAGATTATGAATCAGCACTAAAAAAATATGGGTTCCCATTTAAAAAACGAAAGTTACCTCGTAAAAACCCCATAAAATCGTATCAAAATTCGAAACCCATAACATTGTCAAATGTCCCCCTCGGAACCATACAACTTTTGTCTGAAATGTTTTTCACTATCTTACTTAGTTCTCGAGATATTAGCCTGAAGAAATTAAAATGGGCCACGGCCCTGTGTGTATACTGTTTAGTTTTAATAGCACAAACTCTTCCGTACAGTCGTGTTCTCTATAGTTTGAAATTTACTAATTCTCGACTATATAACGTTAAGTTATATCATTTCATATTGTATGTATGTATATGTACAATTCACCATCACGTTATGATACAGTCGAAATTATTTTTCGAATTCGTTGAAAAAAGAAAGAAAAAAAAAATTTAACCCAGAGCGGTTCAGGTTTTCTTATAATATCTCATGTGACTGCGTGGAAACCTTAGAAATACATTACACACACACCGCATATCATTGCATACATACTCGAATTCTTGCTCCATCTATCGCAACTCGGAACTTGTAGTCGAAGGTTTGCATTTAACCTTGCCGAACTCTTACCAAGTATATCTAGAATATACATAACATAGCATACCACGCTATTCATACGGTGTATATAATAATTACATGAGATAGGTAGGAATGACTTGGTGTTTCTTAAGAATTAGCGGATTGTTGAGCAACCTTACGCCGTTAGTTGTTCGGTGTGTGAGTGCAAAAAAAATTTGACACGCCGCGCGGCGTGTGGAATTCGCATGTTGTTCATTAAATACAGCCTTGACAGGTTAAACCAAGACTCTCAGTAAATCACATCGTATTCAATTAAGATGGTTTTTTTCCCTTTATACATTAATAGTTGGATATAATTTACACCTATAACAACGAACGCCTGCCGTATATCTTATCTATCTAACCCTTTTTTTTCTATCTATCCCTGATAATATGAATTTTAAATCACAATTCTAGGAATAGTCTATCAAGTATGTATACATACATGCATATCCGTACGATAACGATACACCAGTTATACATTATCGCAAGATAGGCACGCGATATATTAATACCGCGATTATTATTGTGCCACAGATTTTTAGCTTATTTTTTTTAAACAATTTCCCGCGCTCTCATGCTTATGCAACACACGTTATATTGTACAGTTTATTAATATCTTGTATTATACCTCGTCAAATCACGCACACTTATCATATACACTTAAACATAACAATACACCTATATGTATGTGTACTATTTGCACTTTGACCCTTAAAAATCATTGCGCTATTGTGTTTAAAATGCATTGATGTGTGGTATCCAAGGATTAAAATCTTGCCATCGCTCTGAGTAGACTGTCGATAAATTCATGTTTGTTGGTACATATATACATATTGAGATTCCAAAACTGCACATCAAATATCCCTTGTCCTGTTGCTCGGTGGTTTTTTTTTTTTATCTGTATATAACGTACATGTACATCAGGGTGTTTATCAAAACAGCGATGTATGAATTTCGATGATTTTCCATCCCCTGATTTGATAGGAAATGAGAGAACAAAAATTTTAAACCAAACTCGTAGCCTCTTCACATCAGAGGGTGAACTCATTGAAATTCGTACATTACTGTAAATTGACTGTAATAATTGTAAAAAAAAATTACTCTCTGTTCACAGATCGGGCACATATCCTGTAAAAAAGAAAGAATACTTTTTGTTACTGCAATGTTTTGAAGTTTTGATGAAAGAGGAATGGCTGCGGTGGGTTCTCCTTATCCAGTTATCTCAAAAAGTCAACGTTTTTCATTAGTGATGATGGTTGGTATTAATTTATGACCATTATATTTATTTGAGAATATTATTATGTATATTTAGCATCGGATCTTATTTTCTCATCTTTCATTGTTTAGTCAAGCTCTTATTATCAGTTTACTTTTTTCCATACAAGTTTATATATTACATACGTGTGTACCAAGATAGAAGACAATAGCTGCAGTGCAAGTCATTCTCTGACACCGTGCATAATATCTACTCAGACTATTGCTCTGCGCTCATGTTTAGTCATCATGGATCCAAAAGATACTTAACTTGTTTACACTTGTGATAAAAAAAAAAAAAACGCTGTGACGTCGATCTATGTAACATTATTCAACATGTATCACTTGCCTTGATCAAATTTGTACAAATCAAGGTACTAGTTTTTTTATTTCTCTCTCATTTTTCTATCGTCACTTCTAACAAGAAAGGGTAGTAAATTACTGTATTGTTTTTTTTTGTTATTTTTCAATGATAATTTTAAAATCCTATTCAAATTCAAACCGCTTGAGATGATTGTACATACGTACACACATGATTGTATAATTCCAGTTACAGAGTGGAAAAGAGAGACATATACTATAATTTGTATGATAGGCTGGTAAAGCAAACAAATAATATACATTCGAGATAACGTTAGTCGTTGGTTTATAAATGTACTCTCAGTTCTCTTACTAATTCTATTACAGCTCTGAAACTGCGAGGGACAACAACTGATTGTTGGGAGTGGAAGTGATTTAAATAATATACTTCTTTTCACAAGATATATACATACATATAGATATATATTTTTTATACACAGTATTTGAATAGCCAATTTTTTTCTGCTGCATTGTCGATATATGTATAGTAATCAACTAGTTAAAACATATATTTACTACTGTTATTTAAAACGGATGTGAAATAGTGCTATAAGAATAGTTCTTCGAAAGCAAAAACAAAAAAATAACTTAACTTTACTTGCAAAGTGTTCGTATTCAATTACGAGGTGTAAATATATAATTGAATTTTAAATATAATAATAATACACTTTGTTTTTGTGTATTAATCAATTTTTCTTTACGTATATTTTTCACAATAATTGAAACACACTTATCTTCCGTACATATTAAAACGCGTTATACTCGTGGATATTTTTTTTTTTTTACTTTTTCTCCAAAACGCCGAGTGGAATGCTACTGCTGTTGCGATATGGACTCAAGTAAAACAAGGAGCAACCCAAATCCTCGTGAAAAAGCCAATGTCATATCTGTATTAACATGGTGGTAAGCATTAACTGATTTTCTAGTTATTAAAATACTATTTAATTATGCTAGACTGTAGTTTATAGAGACATAACACTGTGTCTACAGTAAAGGTGGGACTACGGGGTGGCACATTTTAATTTCCCCATACCAATATCTCTAGAACTAAGCAAGATAGTAAAAAATGTTTCAGACAGAAGTTGTATGGTTTCGAGGAGAACATTTGATAATGCTATGGGTTTCGAATTTTTATACGGTATTATGGGGCTTTTATGAGGTAACTTTTGTTTTTTAAATGGGAAACACTATTTTTTAATGCAGATTTGTAAGCTACAGAAAAAAGTGTATAACTTTTGTAGGAAACTTTTTTTCTATAAGTTCAATTTCTCATCGTGAAATAACGAAGTTAATTATAACGTTAGAAAGATTTAATGTAACAACATTCTTAAAGTGAATAATGAATTTTAAAAATTACTCGCTATAATTAATCAATAAAAATGAAAAACTTTTTACTCTTGATAGTTTTTTTCTTTGACTTCATATTTTTTTATGGAATTTTTTTTTTATTGTAAAAAAAAAATCTTTCAACCATAAAAATGATAAGAATTTTACTTTGGTTTATGGTTTTAAGGTCAGAACTATCGCACACTGAAATATGAACTAAATGTAAAATTATCAGGGTCACAGGCTGGGTGACTTTGCATGGAAATCCCCGTATGCAATTAAATGTAGCCACCCGTAGTCAAGTAAAAAAGCTTTCACGATTGTCTATTCTGTTTGTTTACCCCATACCCGTAAGAACTCTATTTAAACTAATTTAAAAAAAAAAAAACTCCAGGTGGACGATAGAGTTGTTCAAAACGGGTTACAGAAAAGTTTTGGCCACTGAAGACCTCCATGATCCTTTACCCGAAGATAGATCAACAGCTTTAGGCGATAGACTAGAAGCGTGAGTGCGGCTTTTATTTATTCCTTTTCATTTTTCTCATGTGGCAATTTAGTTACAGTCAAACATGCGAGTGTGTCTTATTCATTGTTCAGCTTTAGTCAGATTCCATTCAATCTTTTGTTTCTTAACTTTACAGACAATGGACCTACGAGTTAAAAACTTGCAAAAAGAATGGCAAGCAGCCAAGTCTGTTAAAAACAATATTCCTTACTTTTCGTTGGGAGTATTTTTCTCTTGGCGTTCTGCAAATTCTAAACGAGTTTGTCATACGGTGAGTCTTTTAACAGTTTTAGCAATTATCAAATATATGTGTACAATCTACGTGCACAAGCAACATTCGAATTTATAATAATGAACTCTTTACATTTAAACCTAATTACATCAACAGTTTGGGCACACCGATCCTGCTAGGTGGCTTGTTACGTTACTTCAAACCAGAAACTACCGTATCGTACAATGAGGCGATTTACTACGCAGCTGGAATCGCCGTGGCTTCGGCGATCAACGTTATATCTTTGAATATGTCGATATTCGGAGCATTTCACATAGGCGGCAGAATCAGAGTAGCTGTTTGCTCTCTGGTGTACAGAAAGGTGTTTATCTTCCTTCTATAAGTCATTGATATTAATCTAATGCTCACAACATTATCAGATTTGAAAAAACAAAATTTTATCGCCTTTTGATGAAGCAGAACATATTCAAACTGCAATAAAGCATGAGTTTTTGGTTTTTACAGGCGTTAAGACTGAGCAAAACAGCCCTCGGTGAAACGGCACCTGGTAAAGTTGTGAATTTAGTAGCGAACGACGTGAACAGATTCGACCTGGTTTCCATATTCTTGCATCAATTATGGTCCGCTCCTCTCTCAGCTATAGTTATCACATATTTTTTATACCAGGAGGCTGGTTATGCTGGAATTATTGGAATTGCTGCAGTATTCATCGTTGTTCCTTTGCAATGTAAGCACAAGTTTTTATAAGTGAAAGTTTTTGGACGATATCTCGATAACCGTAGATTATATCGAGATAAAGGTGAATATAAAAAATGTGGCCAAATAGATTCTCTATGAAAAAGGTGGAATAAATTTTTCCTGTATCTATATTGGTTTGGCTGGAATTTCATTTTTTGTATATATATAACGAGTGAAGGTTGTTGCAATATTCTTCAGACTCAAAATAAAGTGAAACTAATCGGAATACAAAAAAAATGTATACTACCTTTTTTTTTTTTTATAGAGAGTTTAATTACCTTCAGTTTCGATGTTCACCTTTATCTCGATATCATTCACGGTTCTCGCGATATCATCGAAAAACTGATTCAAAGAATCTTTTTTAAAGATTATTTTTTCTATTTTCATCTATTTGACTGAAATAAATAAACTTCTTGCCCGATATCACTAATAGTTTATGTATTTCTAATTAGTTTTCTTCCAACAGCATACCTGGGTAAGCTCTCGTCTAAATTCCGTCTTCAAACGGCGATAAAAACGGACGAACGAGTCCAGCTTATGGACGAGATAATATCAGGTGTTCAAGTGATAAAGATGTACGCATGGGAAAAGCCGTTTTGCGCTATGATAGAACTAGCCAGAAGACTCGAAATACGAATAGTAACAAAGACTTCGTACATTCGAGGAATTTACATGTCTTTCGGTCTCTTCACAACAAGAATGGCGCTCTTCAGTACCGTTATCTCTATAGTTTTACTCGGTGATAAACTCGCCTCAGACAAGGTTTTCGTAATCTCTGCTTACTTCAATATTCTGGCACAGACAATGACCGGTATGTTTGTGAGAGGTATAGCAGAGACTGCTGAATGCATGGTGGCCGTCAGAAGACTTCAATACTTTATGATGTACGACGAATTCAAGAGACTAGGTGGTTCAGGAAAATCCTACGGCTCACAACTCGTGGTCTACAATTCAACCGGCGAATCTATGCAGAACATTAATCAAGTACCGAAGTCTGACCTTCCCTATATAGACGATGACGACGAAAATTACATCAAGGAAAAATCGAATGGTTTGGCTGTACTCGCCAGCGATATTCTCAAAGATACCGCCGATCTTGCCAATGGTGAGGTTTTAAATGGTTTTTATGAATCCTTGCTAATTATTTCGAATTACATATTTTAAGATATGAAAATCTGTAATTGTCTTCTTTCCATCATTCCAGTCAAGGCGAACGGAATAACGGAGAAAAAATCATTGACCAACGAGCCATGGGCAGTTAAACTAGTAAACGCAACAGCAAAATGGGACATCGGTCACCCGGAAAACACGTTAGATCACGTTAACGTGCTTGTGGGAAAGGGGAAACTGTATGCTGTTATAGGAATGGTGGGAGCTGGTAAAAGTTCACTGCTATCAGTTCTCCTTGGTGAGTTGCCTCTGTCTGAGACCAGGGAACCTAGCGAAGTTAAAGTAGTCGGTGGTCTGAGTTACGCTGGTCAAGATGCCTGGGTATTCGGCGCCACAGTTCGTCAAAACATCATTTTCGGACAAGCTTACGATCGGCATCGATATCACAGAGTGACAAAGGCCTGTGCCCTCATAAGCGACTTTGAACAGCTTCCTCAGGGAGATTTAACAATCGTCGGCGATCGTGGGAGTTCTCTCTCCGGCGGACAAAGGGCGAGAATAAATTTGGCCAGAGCAGTTTACCGCCAGGCTGATATCTACCTTTTGGACGATCCCTTGAGCGCGGTAAAAAAAATTTTTCTCAGTTAGAAAAATTGGGAAACGTTTCAATCTCGAATGAGAATTCAATATATCTTTTTCAAACAACACAGGTTGACGCCCATGTTGGTAAACATCTGTTCGAGGAGTGTATTCAACGCTACCTCGCAGGTAAGACCAGGATACTAGTAACGCACCAGCTGCAGTACTTGCAAGGGGTTGACGCTATCATCTTGTTGAATCAGGGAAGAGCGGAAACCTTTGCAAACTATCATGAGTTGCTCGCTTCGTATCCAGACTATGAAATACTACTTGGTGCTATGGGCGAAGGAGAAGGAAGTGGAAAGGACCAAGGACAGTCTGGCGAAAAGGGCGGCATGCGCCGTCAGTATTCTAGCGCAAGTAATCGAGTAAGTTGGGAGAGATAGGAAGCTATACTCATCAAAAATTCCGAAGGAACACCTACCCTTTTCTTAAAAAATTGATCCAATTCAAAACCTTGTATCATTGTCAAAAAAGCACGCAGAGTCTTTACGAAAATGTAATTTTAAAGGTCTGAGTGTCTACTGTGAGATGCTTGTTCTGAAATTTCTCTATCTCGCTTTTTGCTTAAAACTTATTTAATCGTTCAATAAATCAGAGCCAAACGCCAGACGCAAGTGGCAGCATCGACACTGACATTGAAGACGAGGACGAGGAAACTGAGGGACTGGATGCGGGGGAAGGAACCTCTCGTGGCACAATTCACGGCTCTATTTTTCTCAAATATTTTAAAGCTGGCGGTAACTTATGCATAGCAATAACAGTCCTTCTGTTATTTATCATCAGTCAATGCGCAGCGAGTCTTAACGACTGGTTCGTTGCTTTCTGGTGAGTGAAATTCAATAACTTTGAAAAATTAGTTTTCTCGGCCACGAGGTCAGAAATGACGGTAGAAAAAATGTCAAAAAACCATCTTGAAGATGAAATTTCATCCTTCAAAATGCTCTTTGAAATGATTTGTTTCGACTTACAGCATTTCGAATATGGGCACTTTTTTCGCGGAGTATACCGAATGCGTCGTTAATCTTGTTGCTAAGTGTACATAGTTTATGTTCTTCGCAGGGTCGGCAAGGAGGAGTACCGTGGCCGTAAAAACAGCACCGAATTCTTCGCTAAAAACGGAACAACGGAGACTGAAGATTTGTTCTTGCTCTCCACATCCACCTACATGTACATCTACACTGGTATATTGGTCACTCTTTTCGTAGCGGCGATTACAAGGTCTCTAATATTCTACAAATCGTGTATGCGGAGCAGTCAGTCTCTCCACGATCAAATGTTCGGAAGTTTGATAAGAACTAGCATGAGATTTTATGACACAAATCCCAGCGGTAGAATACTAAACCGTTTCTCAAAAGACATGGGAGCGATAGACGAACTATTGCCAAAGGCTATTCTCGACGCTGGACAAGTCATAATGATGATGTTCGGATCTTTGATTGTCACTTCTACAGTCAGACCGATATTTCTCGTTCCCGTATTCGTTGTGGGATTCTGTTTCTTCTGGATTCGCAAAGTGTATCTGAAAACTAGCAAGAACGTTAAACGGCTTGAGGGGATGAGTGAGTATTAAAAATTCCTGGCCATATCTTCTGCCAGAACTTCGAGCCTCATTCAAATCTCAAATTCTTATAGCTCGCTCTCCGGTGTTCACTCATCTAAATGCGACCTTGAATGGCCTGGACACTATCAGGGCTTACGGAGCTCAGGAGATCCTGAAATACGAATTTGACAAACATCAAGATCTACACACGTCTTCTTGGTACATGTTCATCACAACTAGCACCGCCTTTGGCTTTTCTCTCGATGTATTCTGTCTGATATTCATCACCTTGGTCACATTCAGTTTCCTTCTTGGCAGTGGCGGTATGATCGTTAACTAAATACGATAATATATAAAATATTTGTATAGGTATTTTTCTAATTGTTAACTGTTTAACAGTAAGCCTTAATAATGTCTTCTTTTTCTCACGCAGAATTCCTTGGCAATCAAGTCGGCTTGGCCATAACTCAGGCTATGGCGTTGACCGGGGTTATTCAATGGGGAATGCGTCAGAGTGCCGAAGTAGCAAACCAAATGATGTCTGTAGAGAGGGTTATCGAATATACACAGCTACCGCCTGAGCCGAATCTACGTGACAGAAGTATCACTGAAAAGAGCAAAGTTAAAGCAGCAGCTTCTCCTCGTTCAATTCCCAAGGATTGGCCCATCCGAGGACTTCTAACACTCTCCAATGTTTATATGCGGTATTCCGAGGACGAGGAACCGGTACTTAAAGGATTGAACTTCGTTGTACGCCCTGGTGAAAAGGTGAAAAGCAATACACTGAACAGAAGAATTAGAGGGATCACTTTGCAAACCTCGAAAAAATGGAAGAATTTCCAAGTCTTGTAACTTTGTCGAAAAAAAACGTAAAATTATTATTCAGAAAGTGTTTTGAAGATCGAAGTATCTAGTTTTCAAATCTTTTTGCAGATTGAAATTTCCTCGCGATTTCGCTTAGATACAAGGCTTTGAAGCGAGGTGTATGTAATCACGAAATTTTTGTCAAGTTTTTCGCGTTGTACCTCGATGAGAAAAAACCGCGATCAAATTGCCTCACGCTATCAGAAAGTGCAGAAGTTTCTTCCGAATGCTTTTTACAAAATTGCTGTATGATTTTTTTTTATAATTTCTTATTCCTATTCCTCAGGTCGGTATAGTCGGTAGAACTGGGGCAGGCAAGTCTTCCTTGATCTCGGCCTTATTCAGATTAGCAAAGGTCGAAGGATCCATACAAATTGACGATATAGACACAGGGTCCATCTGCTTGGAGGATCTCCGATCTCGTATATCGATCATTCCTCAGGATCCAGTCTTGTTCTCGGGTTCTTTGCGCAGCAATTTGGATCCCTTTCAAGAGTTTCCAGATCGTTTGTTGTGGGAAGCTTTGGAGGAGGTTTGTACTCTTAGTTAATTCGATTATATTCGAAGCAACGAAATTCCTGTGAATTATTTCTGAGCCTCGTTCTTACTGTAAAATTAAAAGGTGGAGCTTAAGGAGGCCATATCGAGTGGAAGTAGCGGACTGGAGTCTAGGGTTTTGAAAGGAGGCAGCAACTTCAGCGTGGGACAACGCCAGCTGGTTTGTCTAGCCAGAGCTATATTGAGAAACAATAAGATTCTAATGCTGGATGAAGCTACTGCCAATGTGGATCCTCACACCGATGCTCTTATCCAGCGGACTATAAGGAACAAATTTGCTACCTGTACAGTACTCACTGTTGCTCATCGTCTGAATACTATCATGGATAGCGACAAGGTCCTGCTCATGGACCACGGCCGTATGGCGGTAAGTTTTATGTAAACACTGAGCAATACAAATGCCCGTATTCAAAATGCTGTAACTCGATGAAATAAAATCGGAGAAAATCATTTGAAAAAGCATTTTAAAGGTTGAAATTTCATCTTCGCGATGTTTTTTTTTTACTTTTTGGTTTTTTTCGGTCATTTTTGACCTCGTGGTGTAGATTCGAGCGCAGAGTTGCGGAACGCAGAGAATACCTAGTTTTTCAAACTTCTCTGTGGAGCGTGGAAAAAAAAATCGTGGAGAATTTTTTCTCATCGAGTTACAGCATTTTTAAAATTGTGATTTTTTCGTTAATTTTGTTGCTGATGAGTGTATTTTTTAAAATCTTCTGACAAGACATAAGATTGCGAATGAATGAATTGATTTTTACAGGAATACGATCATCCACATTTGTTGCTGCAAAATGAATACGGACATTTTACATCAATGGTTAAGGAGACGGGACGTGCAATGTACGAACAACTAAGTAAAATCGCGAAGCAAGCATACGAGGCTAAGAAATTCAACTAATGTTCATTTGTTAATTTTTATATTAATTTAATGTTGATAACTTTAAGAGAAAATGGTCCGATGATTTCTTGATGAAGTAATTTTTTATTAGACTAAAGAGTAATAGACGACCTATAGATGAAATGATATAGATATATTGGTGTCTGCTAGTTGGTAAAAAAAATTTCTTTCAAACTTTCCATAATCTCGGGTTTATTCTTCTTCTCTTCTTTTATATAGACAATCTCATCTATATCTAATAAAATGATGTTATTTTTTTTATTTATTCTTCGTGCGTACGTGCGAAGAAAATTTAATATCTATAATGTCAATTGCACATACTCAGAATAATACGTACGATTATTATTATTTATTTTTTTAATCATCCTTTCTACATACCTATAGTATGTATCCGGATCGGTTTATTCCATGTTAAGACATGGTTTTTTTGTTTACGACGACAGTGATAAATGCAATTATTTAACGTATATACATAGAGCCCTTGCGATTAATAATCGTACAGAAATCGATGATTTGAAGTTGAGTTTACAATCTCGTTTTCAAAATATTTTTTTTCTTATATTATATTTACATTAATTACAACGCATAACCCGTGTATATACCTTAAGGTGGTACAAAACAAACATTTTTTTCTTTTTACAAAGGTTTGATAGTCTCGATAGTTTTAGATGAAAAAGAGAAAATTCTCAAAAAATCAGCAAGAGCTCATTGGTAATCCGTTCTCCCATACATATGTATGTATAACACCTGAATTTTTTCTTCGTTTTCCTCGAATAAAAGTATTAGGAATTGGTTTTTCCAAATTTTGAAATACATGTTTTTGTAGGAAACTAAATTCTCTACAAATAAAAAAAGCTCCAATTCAATAAATGAAAAGTTACAAAGCTTTAAACACTATAAGTAGGAAAACTCAATGTGTGCATGATTATATAAAGCCTATTTTTGTATTTAATGTATTTATTAAAGTTTGAAGCTTGATAATTTTCTATGGATTAAATCAACGAAGAAAATATATCAGAGCTTTCTTGCGGAGAATTTAATTTCCTGTAAAAATATGTATTTCAAAATATGAAAAGATATGTTTTCTTGATAACCTTATTCGAGAAAAACTTATCGAAAAAAAAAATTGTGATATCGAGCTGCTCTTTTGAAAGTATTTTTTTTCCCTTATACCCAAAATTTTTAACTTTCGAGACTGTAGGAAAATTTTTTCTTTTTTCCTTTTTGAACCACCCCAGTGTACCCGTATCAATTTATATCATAGATAAAATATTATTTGCATGAAAAAAAAAACGATTTTAATATAGAAAATAGTAATAAATAAATAACCAATCGAGCTCTAATTTTATATTTTTTATCGGAGCCTCTGCCAAAGCAACTGATGGTGTTATATAAACTCGTTCTTACGAGTATGCATACATATAGTGTATGATAATGAAATGTGTACCTAAGAATTTATATCCATACATACATTAATCGTAGGTATTATTATTATTATATTTTTTTTTATACCTGTGTATTATTGATAAATTAGATTAACTTTTTTTTTTTTTTTTTCGCGACATTTAATTGGGAAAAATCCAAACCGGCGTGCCTTCGGTACTTACCTAATGACAAAAAAAAAATTATATCTGATCATTTTCGCGACACGAATTCCGATGTATTTCTTTATTTTTTTTTTTTCTTCCTGTATTTCTATTCCGTTTTATCCGTTAGTATTTGTTTATCGTGGCGTTTGAGCAATGATTTGTAAGTTAATTGATAACTAGGTAGCAATTTCCACGTAGTAAGAATTATGCGGGGAAATTATTATTATTATTATTATTATTATTTGTTTTTTTTTGTGTTTTTAATAGAGGTATAACATTAGTCATTATTAGTCGTATATGCATACATCTTAGCCTATGGATCCTACTGCCTCTATATACTTTGTACATATAGGTAACATATAGTATATTTTTGCCCTTGTAAATTATACATATACATATACGTAGTCTTTAATTAAATATAAAAATGTATTGCAACGTTGGGACAAAAGAATTTTTGCGCTGATATGTATATACATATATATAATATATATATATATATATATATATATATATATATATATATATCTTTTTTTTTCAATAAATTTTAGACCACCCTGGACCCGAATTGAAGATGATAAAATGCTTTTTTCATATTTATTCTTTATTTGTATTAAGAATAAAACTATAAAATTTTGTAAATAAGTTATCGCAATAAATGAACGGGAGAGAATTATTTTTTAATTTTACTTTTATTGAACCTTATCAAACAAAAACGTTCAAACAATTCATTTATTATAAGTACGCTTAATTGTACGACGTGTGATCATAATATTATCTCGTGAAGTACAATTTTTCAATAAATATCATGAAGTTTGTATATTAAAGGACGCGAAAATATGAGAAGTATATTTTTATTATTTCGTTTATTCATATTCTGTACATAGACTATCCCTATTTGCTATTTTCAGACAACCTGTCTGCTTTCGAAGAATTTTTATCGAGATGCCTGTGACATCGCAACAGTTGTGTCTCGTTAACGTAGCCCCCGTGCGAACTCTTCTACGCCCCGAGGGCCACTGACCCCACGAGGTCAAGGTCGTTGCTCTCCCCGGCAACGGGGTTTGAAATAGTATCGCCATCTCGCGGTCGAAGCAATAAACTACTTTTTCTGGCAGACACCGGTCTTACCGAAAGTATTACAAAAGTATTCCGCATTCCGACCGCGAGATGGTAGTACCATTTCAGACCCCGTCGGTGGGGAAAGCAACGACCTTGAACTTGAGTAGCTGCACCTGCAGTCGCGGGATCAGTGGCCCTCGCGGCGTCAACGAGTTCACAGGGGGGTTGCGCTTACGCTCATTGAATATGAATACTCCGAACAGATATTTATATATTTATTTACGTATTTTTTTTTTAATTTAAACCACGTTAC
This sequence comes from Macrophya alboannulata, assembly GCA_949628255.1. NCBI lineage: Eukaryota > Metazoa > Arthropoda > Insecta > Hymenoptera > Tenthredinidae > Macrophya > Macrophya alboannulata. Next base: position 23,694,027 of record OX451207.1, read on the forward strand.
ACCATCTGTACGCAGTCCGTCCACTTAATACTAACCTAAACAAATTCAAATTACAAAACATATTATTTCACGGTGTTTTAACGGCATTGTTATTGCACACCGATTTTTCTTATATAATTTTGGGGTAGTTAATTTGTAGATTTTAACTTAGATATTTTTCATATTATAATCTCTCTATCTCTCTATATCTCTCTATATAACATACACAATTTTGAAGAGGGAATACGTGTTGAGGAATTAGAAAAGTTTTTAAAAAATAGAAAAGTTAAAAATGGCATCGAAACAAATAGAAGGAGATTGGGAAAGGAGAGTGACCGAAGGAGATTGGGAAAATGTGGAAGATGAAGGTGAATATACTACTTGATTTAGTTCATATAGATAATCTTTAATATAAATTTAATATAAAGACACGTTGATAGAAGAAATGAAAGAACAGGAACTGGAAGACTTATTAGAGATTGAGGGAGAAATGAGACGAGAACGAAAACGAGATAGAGACGATAAAGAAATAGAAGAAAGAGAATGGGAAAACGAAATGGAAGGCGAACGACAACACGAATGGGTAGTAAAATCGGAAAGAAGAGGTATTGATGGTGGAAGCGGCTGAAGCCGTGGAAAGACAGGAAATGCAGAAAAAGGAGGAGGAAAAGGTAAAGGAGGAGGAAAAGGAAAAGCAGGAGAAGAAAGACAGAAAAAAGAAGAAAACTCAATAAATGAGAAAAATGTATATACCATATATATTAGGGTGGTCCTTATTTGAAGGACAAGGTGGAAAAAGTTTGTAGTGCTTCGAAAAATCTGAAATTTGGTATACGTCTTTCCTATAGTCATAGGTATTCAACAAAAAATTGGACGATTTTTTGGAAAAAAAACGTTTATCCCTGTACGAAAGATGTATGCCAAATTTAACTGCCTTGTAGGCAGTACTTTGAGTTGACCAACAGACTTCAAGTTTTGGGTCCTTTTTTTTTAATTTATTTGCAAACTTTTTCCACCTTGTCCGCAGGAAATTTAAAAAACACCGTAAATAAGAACCACCCTAATATATATATTGTGTTTCGTTAAAATTTCTATGTTATCGTTGAAATTTTGAAAAATAAATTGAAAAAAAATATATACATATTAATGAAATATGTCGGTCAAGAGCCAGGTACTTTTTTGTTGCATTAATTCACCGCGCGTAGAATCAATATATTGTGAACCGTAGAATTAACACATTATGAATCTATTTGAATCTAGCGTCAAGCAATTGATAGCTGTCATCGTCAGCTTATGACAGTCATTGACATTTAGCTTGACAGTTATCTGTTATGATTTAATAAACACAAATAAATATGCAGCAAAAAATTATCAAGATGATTCCCGACGGGAATTGTCTTTTTCGTGCTCTGGCATTTTGTCTATACGACACACAGGATCGACACGCCGAGGGTATCGTTTCATATATCGTACAGCATTGGTCTACATTCGGAGATTTTATCATAGGTAATGAATCCAATGTCGCTGCGATTAAGTCATCTGATGACTACCAATCGCAAATGATTAGAAATGGGACCTACGGGGGAGAAGCCGAATTAGTTGCAGTTGCAAACATTTTTAGTATACGTTTGATGGTGTATCGCGGAGAACAAATTCAAAATCCACACCAAATTGGATTAGAAAATAACCGAAAATTCTCGCTACTCTTCACCGGCGACGGGGACAGTGGGCACTTTGATGTCATTATGTACGTACATACATTATATTCTTCTATGATTTCATATAACACTGACAAATGTAACAAACCACGGATGTTTCTGCGAATTAATATGCTTGTATGTTACCTTAAACGTTGAACCTATTGGCTTATTTATGACAATAATACTATGAATCAAGTTATATTACTTTGTGGGGGGCTTCGCCCCCCACACCCCCCACCGGGGATTCGCCCCTGGACCCCTGCCTCAGTTTCGGGTGAACAGCGATCGGGTTAATTTGTACCTCGGTATTATCAATTCAATTGTTTTTCATGTTCAAGAGTCGGATTCGTACATAATATAAGTTATTTGTACGTACGAATTTTCCGCACACTAATGCGAAAAATAGCGTATGCAACGCGGGCGTACGATTTACGACCTCGTGCTGATCGGTGCAGCCCTCGGGCCGGCTCCGCCGGCCCTCGTGCACAGCGATCAGCACCCGGTCGTAAAACCGTATTTTACGCCCATGTTACATAATATACTATTATTATTTCGATTATTCGTATTCTATACAAAGACTATCCCTATTTTCTATTTTCGGACAACCTCTCTACTTTTGAAGTATTTCTATCGAGATGCGTATGACATGCGGGGTCAGCAGGTGCCGCTACTCAAGTTCAAGGTCTATGCCCCCACTCGCCGACGCAGTCTCAAATGGTATCGCCATCTCGCGGTCGAACTACCTTCGTCGGTAAGACCGTTATCTGGCGCGACCGCTGACAAAAGTAGTTCGAACTTCGATCACGAGATGGCGATGCCATTTCAGACTCCATTGGCGAGGCAAGCACCGACCTTGAACTTGAGTAGCGGCACCTGCTGCCGCGGGGTCAGTGTCCCTCGTGCAGTCAAAAAGTTCACGTTGGGGTAGCGTTTGCGAGATCCAATATGAGTACATATTACGGACAGATATTCGTCCATTCATGTTTTTATTTATTTATTCAGACCAGGTTACAAAGTAACAATACAATATAGTACTGTATTCTGCAGAGCAGTCCGGCCACTCAACTAACTTAAAAGAATACTAATTGGAAATTGCCTCGAAGACATATTTTTTGCAGTACGGATTAGAGTTCTTCTTCTTCTTCCTTAAATGGTTATGACCTCTATGGGCTCATTGGCTCGAGGCAAGTATGTACCAAACATACGATTAGAGTTCCAATTGCAACCGTGGTAGAACTGCTTTAAGGGGGTTTGAGCGTACCTCAGCGCCTCTAGTGCCAATGCCGAGAACCGACGTATCACGCGTTTTCAGCCAATCGCAGCCGATCGTTACAACTGGTATTTAGTCCCCGCATCGTGTCTCTATTAATTTACTGATCAATATCGAATTTTGTCAGCGTAATCCTTATATTGTCAGCTAGCGCGCGCTGGTTTCAGAGAATTGAATAACAGTAATTCGAATTAATGATCTATTTATTTATACGAAGCTGTGAGATCAGCCGACACTAAACGAACAGACACGGGAAAATGATAACATTATTTTCTTCACTTTTAACTACAAACCGTTACCAAGATAACCAGCGCGCGCTGCAAGCACATATTGGCGATTTTATGAAATTACTCCAAGTTAAATCAGAGCAACAGGAGCAATAAATCTTGGGGAGTAAAATACGATGTGACAAGCTGGCGTCTGCACAAATGGATGCAGATGATTGGCTGAAAACGCGTGGATATGTCGGTTCTCGCCATTGGCGCTAGAGGCGCTGAGGCACGCTCAAAAACCCCTTAAGTAAAGCGGGAAATTCAAACGATCCTGAAACGTCAGCAGCGTTAATTGGTCGGCAAGCTTATATCGTGACGTGTCAATGGAGGCGGCTGAGTATACATACATGTGATGTACGGAAGTAGTGCTGCGTCAAATTTATAATTCTCACAGTGTTAAAATAACGTTGTAATAATATAATAAGTAATAAAACCCTAGTGACTTATCATATGTGACGAGAATAATAAGTCTCGATGTAAATATATAGTTCAATATCCGCAAGTTTGCTATAGGCAAATAACAATAGTCTACTATCAATCGTAGGACAATCCAAAATGGCGAAACTTCACCACATTATATTTTCGTCCCTATACTACATTATTATATACGGAATAACAAATACCCAAGGGTTTTATCTACCGGGTTTAGCACCTGTTAATTACTGCAAGACAGGAGATGCTACGGAAACATGCAAGGTGCGTTTTTCACATTTCTAACACACAATGAATAGAAGTATAATCATAACTGCGTGGCACTACAGACGTATGATAAACTCGTTCCATCATACACGCACACACATACACACGTGCAAATACAGATACGACATGGTATCGCTTTTATTTTTCGATTTTTTTTATTATCCGTTTTCCTCATAACGAAGGACGTAGATACGTACATACATACAATATGATAGATAAATGTACCATAAATTTTTTTACGTCCCTCTATTCGTCAAGTACTTTGGCAGATGAAAAAGAAAAAAAAAAACAATGCAGCATGATCACAAAATAATTTTTTACAGGCATATGTAGTTGAATATTTGATAAATAATGCACGATTTTTTTAATTACAGTCGAAGATCATGCTGTATGTGAATCGACTGAATACAGACGAGTCGGTTATTCCGTACGAGTATAACCAGTAAGTATATAAGAAAAAAATAAAGCGATCGACAAATGATGATTATGATTATAATATTAAAAATAATCATAACTTATTCTACAGTTTTGACTTCTGCACAGACGACAATGACCAATCACCGGTCGAAAACTTGGGACAAGTTGTGTTCGGGGAAAGGATAAGGCCTTCGCCTTACAAGGTGATATTTTCAACAGTTTCCTAATAATTTGATGAATTGTCAAAGTTACAGACGAATAAAAAATTCTGTTCAATGTTTACAGCTTGAGTTTTTGAAAGGTCAAACTTGCGAGAAAGTATGTACCAAGACTTACGAACCTACAAATGAAAGTCACCAGAAAAAACTTCAGGTACTTAAAAAGGGGATGGCCTTGGATTATCAACATCATTGGATCGTCGGTGAGAACTATAAAAAACAATTGAGAATTTTGATTCTATTCTAAATTATCTCGCAAATTCTTTCTTACCATTTCTATTCCTATTCCAGATAACATGCCTGTAACATGGTGTTACCAGTTGAACAATTTGAAACAATATTGTGGTACAGGTTTTCCAATGGGTTGTCTTGTTAAAGAGCCCGGTTCTCAGCAGGCGTGTGTTGTCAATGTGAGTGAAACAAAATACCTATATCTTACTATAGGGTGTCTTTTTTATTGTTTATCTGTTCCATTTATTTTACCAATTGTATTTTTTTACAGCCTCGTTTATACAACAAGCCTAAAACCTACTACATATTCAATCACGTTGATTTAACTGTAACATATCACAGCGGAACCAAAGAGGAGTGGAATACGCTTACAAAGGCCAACATGGGAAGAATAATATGTGAGTTATTTTGTGTTGGTTGTTTAGAATGACAAACTCTATAGAGTATTGTGTAGATTGTATACACTTAGCTAACAATAAATAAGAAGACATGAAAAGACAAAAAAAAACAATACAATACATTTCTCCACAGCTGTTAAGGTCATGCCTCGCAGCATCCAGCACAATCCATCCGCTCCTGATTGTGGAAGTAATGTACCATTGGAAATACCATTCGATACTCCTGCAGGAAAGATTGATATAGTGTACACCTATACTGTCACATACCAGGTAATACAGCTAGAGAAGGATGATGGATCATCTTTGCCAGTCTCTTTTTCCTCTAAACAATTTAGAACTTGATTATTTCAGATGAACAACACGATAAAATGGTCATCCAGATGGGATTACATATTAGAATCAATGCCACAAACTAATATCCAGTGGTTCAGCATACTAAATTCTCTGGTCATTGTTCTATTCCTTTCCGGAATGGTAGCTATGATAATGCTCCGAACTCTTCACAAAGATATAGCTCGTTATAACCAGGTATGTTGTGAAACAGATCAGACTTTGAACACAGTTCTAATAAACCATCCAACTAACACATGAACTCGCCTAATTTTCACAGGTAAAAATACTTCTTCAGCCTTCTGTATCTCTCTATCTTTATTATGGCCGATTATCGTAGCTGATATTAGCTACCGTATTATAAAATAGTGATTGTCAATTGTCTGTGTTTCGATAACGCAGGCCTACTTTCAGATAGAGTCAGGGGAAGATGCGCAGGAAGAATTTGGCTGGAAGTTGGTTCACGGAGATGTCTTCCGTCCTCCTAGAAAGGGTATGCTGCTTTCCGTTCTACTGGGATCTGGGATCCAAGTTTTCGTTATGGCGTTGATAACTCTGGGTGAGGAGAAAAGTTCAATAGCTAAATCCCCAGCGGGGTAAACATTTTTTTTTTTAATAATATTTGTCCCCCATAGCATTTGCTTGTCTTGGATTTCTCTCGCCGGCAAATCGAGGAGCTCTAATGACCTGTGCCATGGTCTTGTACGTCTGTCTTGGTACTCCTGCTGGCTACGTATCAGCCCGTGTTTACAAGAGTTTTGGCGGAGAAAAGTGGAAGTCAAACGTTCTTTTGACCTCTATGCTCAGTCCAGGGTGAGTTGGGGATCTCACTGAGAGTATTTAGCCAAAGGACCCAGCATCTGTCTGTATGTAAAAGCGGTTTAACAGCAGATTGATTTTATTCTTTCCTATCACTAGGTTTTATGAGATAAAACATAGTGGAATTACTGTAAACCTCTTTATTCCTAAAATATTTTGGAAACAATCTACACATACGTTTTATACTTATATTTTCTAAAACCCAGTTGTAAGAAGGAAAAAAATCAATCTGTAGTCAAAATATATGTTCGTCGTATGATTAAAGCTTTACAGCGATTCAGACCGCCCGCGATTGCCCGGCAGAAATTCCGTTCAGGGGGTTCGGCCCATGGGGATTTTCAATCAGCATGGTTTCAAATGCAACATACTTAAGTTTCTTGAAATTTGACTGAAACCGCTTTTACATAAGAACAGATGTGGAGTCCTCCCAGGCTCTATTCTCCCTCAAAGAATCTCAAACCACTCTATTTCCTCTCTTCTTTACTTCAGAGTCGTCTTCAGCTTGTTCTTTGTAATGAACTTGGTTTTCTGGGTGAACGGAAGCTCCGCCGCAGTCCCATTCAGCACACTAGTCGCCCTCTTGGCACTATGGTTTGGTGTTTCAGTCCCGTTGACCTTTGTCGGGGCGTATTTTGGCTTCAGGAAAAGGGTATGATATTCTACATAATCCTTATAAATTCTGTTCGCTCATTAAACCCTCTTCTCGTCAAATCTCAGCCTCTCGAACATCCCGTAAGGACGAATCAGATCCCTCGCCAAATACCCGAACAGAGTTTCTACACACAAGCTGTACCGGGAGTTGTGATGGGTGGAGTTCTGCCCTTCGGATGTATATTCATCCAGCTATTCTTCCTGCTTAATTCTCTTTGGTAAGAATCTTCGAAGTTTATTTTTGGGTGAAAATAAAAAAAAATAAAACCCGATTTATTGATATCAAGATGTATTTTTACAGGTCCAGCCAAGTCTACTACATGTTCGGTTTTCTATTCCTCGTCTTTCTTATACTGGTTATCACGTGTTCAGAAACGACGATTTTACTTTGTTACTTCCATCTGTGTGCAGAGGTAATGATAAATCGCCGTTTACGATCTCTTCATATTAATATTAAATTTCTTATCTTTTATATTACAGGATTATCACTGGTGGTGGCGAAGCTTCATGACTTCTGGTTTCACCGCGTTTTATCTACTAATTTACTGCATCAATTATTTTTTCGATAGACTTAATATAGAGGATGCAACTTCTACTTTTCTATATTTTGGATACACTTTGATCATGGTCTTCTTATTCTTTCTATTGACCGGTGAGTAACTATTGAAGAAAAAGAAAAAAAATTAAAAAAATTTGTTGACGTTTCAGTGATATGATAATTATTTTGAACTGCTACTATTTGTATTGTTATTTTTCTTCTTTTTCAGGTTCTATTGGCTTCTTCGCATGTTTTTGGTTCGTTAGAAAAATTTACAGCGTTGTAAAAGTCGACTAGAACTAGTACTTCTGAACATCTTAGTTAACTACGAGATTTTACGTAGTTGTATTTGAATACTGTGCAAGGTCAGGGGTAATGAGAGAACTCGACCTTACTGTCAGGCACAAAAGTTGAAAAATAAAAAAAAAAAAAAAACTACCCAGGGGTGGATAAAGAGCCCACCTTAAAGAAAAAATTAAATAAATTTTATCGATTAATTAATAAAAGTTAGATCGATAAATAAACTATGATACATATAAGTTTAGCAAGAGTTTTCAAAATAATCTATATTATTATTGATAAAAATTAAATGTTTAACTAAATATAGTTTACTGTTTAAGGTATATACATACATAATAACATAAACTAAAAAAAAGGTAACGACATATGAAAAAAAAAAGAAAAAAACTTGTACAAATAAATTGGCCGTTAAGTCTTTTAAGGCAAATAACATTTAATTTATAAACGCTGATCGGTCGTATTTCTTTTATGTTATTATTTAATTATCGTTAATTTGAAACACCTTTACTAATGGTGAAACAGCTTTTGTAAATTGATATAGAATATAGATATACATATATCATTGTAATAATTAGCTTAAACTCTGTTTATTGCATTAATAAAGAGATTGTGTCGAGTATTTAGTAGTTTATTTTTGATATTTTTAACTAATAAATTTACGAAGGCAGAGTAGTACCGGTCATATATTTAAATAATTAAAACTATAGTATGAATTCTTTTTCAACTCGTGTGTGTCTCTTCTTGCCTTTATTGATAATTATACATGCCAGATTTTGGAGTACCGGTTATTACAATAATTATATATACATTTAAATTGCAGCGATTTAATTAGATAGTGTGTAGAGATAGTTTATAATACTTAAATCGCCGTTAGAACTCAGCAGGAACCCGATTCATTTCAGGGTGTTGTTTGTTTTATTTTTACTTTTTCGTTTTTTTATTCTTTTCAATAAAAGTCATCGATTATAATATTCTTATAAATGTGTTTCTCTTCAAACGTTAGATTAATTTGTTTAAATGGAACAACCGATTGATCGGAGGATCTATTGTAACTGGTTCATCCATTACTTACTCTAAAAACCAAAAAAAAAAAAATATATTTTCAATCGACAGAGATGCGCAGAACGTTAATTGCGACTTTACACAGTTATTATAATAAATTGCTAAAATCATTTTTCTTATAGGCGAGCACTCGTTTCACATTATACCTATTTATTTCAACGTATAACTTGAATATGCAAAGACTTTGGCTCAAAGCCAGCGTCAAACTTCACTCTTTTAAATATTCCAGTCTATAGAGAGAGAATTAGAAGAAAAACAGTCTAGGAATAAAGCTGTGCTATATTCTCTCCAAACAACTATTTTATCTGTTCTTTTTTACTTTTGTTTATTTTTTCTCATATTTTCTCTATATTTGAATAGAAATCCCACGACGAATAGGCTCCCAGTCTCGAACGGGGGAGTATGGGGGGAGGCGAATTCGTTATTACCGATTCACAGTATGTATGCATGGTGAAATAGTCCAAAACCGAGTACCAATACTCGTGGTTTTATATGCGATGGGGTCACCCCGTTACGAAAGAGTTACGATCGACTACAGCCGTAGACCTGTAAGAAATATGTTTTAATCCTGAAAATTAGGGACAGGAATAGGACTGGGTTGAAAGGGAGTCGATCGATAATTATAGTCGCTGTAACGTGAAATTGAATGTAACTTGACAAACGTAAAATGTTTTTGAACAATAATCTACTGCGTTTTTTTTTTTCAACTTTAACGGCGCGCAGAGCATTATCAATGGAATATAAATTTTGTCAGAATATAAATTTTGGGATCTAATTTCGTGTTGAATTTATAGACTCTAGATTATTAAATCGTCAGTCTTGTGCTGTCTATTAGTCAATGTCGTTATCTTCGGTCTCTTGGAAAGGGATTATTTGGTCAACGAAGCCAACAAGGCTTATTTCCTCGGGCTACGCCGACGGCGTGATCCAGGATCTCGGCTCCTTTCCGCCCGTTTCATCTCTTCCAGTCTACGAGCGTGCTCCGCCATATGCTGCCTCCGCATCTCCTCCTTGACGACGATCTGTGAATATAATATTTAGACGGATATTTTAATAAACGCGATTCTACACTCGAGGGGAAAATTAACGGCGCACTCGATATACACCGCGAAAAAATGATTATTTCAAGCTTGAAAATGCTTCTTGAAATGATTTTTTTCGCCTATTTTCCATGGAGTTCCGTCAATTTGAAGATGGGTATTTTTTCGCGGAGTACTGAGTAACTTTGTTAATTTTGTTGCTGTGCGTATTATCGAATTACGCAATATAATCGTACAATCTAATATCACCTGCTCGTTCGTAAGCGGTAGCCAGTATATGCATGGAATGGCCTTTGTTTTCTTGAACAAATCGTCGAGGAGTTTTGCCGGTGGTGGTTCGTCCTCCTTTTTCTTAAACTTCCTTGCTGGCGGAGGAAGGTGAGGCTCTATGGTCGGGCTTCGGCTTCTCTGTCGCCTCTTCTTTTCCAGATCCTTCTTCTCCCGTTCCTTTTCCTTGACTTGGTGGCCGTCTTCCTTTCCCAAATCCCATTCTCGCACCACCGTTATCTGCAATAAAAATTTTCCAAGTTTTAGGACGATATTTTCTTTTTACATTTCATCAATATACCTGTTTCGATTAATTTTTTTTTTGTATCTCTACCTTTGCAGCGGCGTTTTGCTTCTCCTCGCGCGCCCAGACTTGCTGCCAATTATCGCTGCCCAGTAGCGGCTCGGCTTTACGAACTATTGGCTGATCCTTTGACAATTCACGCGCTAATTCCATCTCCTCTTTGGTAGCGTATTCTACTTGTAAACGCTTTGGGTTCGACACTGGCCATGATATCCCGTGGAGAGCTTGTCGCGTTTCGAACGCCTGGTCTTCGTTGGAATACTGTTCAAACAATAAAAGAATAATATAAGATGCGTATTCAGAAGTGAGAATTAATTCCATAAACTGCGTTGGTAGATTTCAAAAGAATTTCAAGCTGTTTTATCATTGTAATTCAATTAAAGGGAATAAAAACGGGTTACGAACCACGACGAAGCACTTTGATTTAATCCCGTCGATCCAGAAACCATTTTCGACAATGGTACCCGTTCGAGAAAGTAGTTCTTTTATCTGGTTCAAAGTGAAAGGTCTAACAAGGTTCTTTATCAGCAGTACATTGGTAGCTTTGGCCGACGGTGGACTGGGCGATTTAACACGAGGTGTTTCTTTGAGAATTGATATCTTCCGCTTTGCCCCTGTAAAAAAAATCCCGCGAGTTTAGATAATCGATTAAATCATTCCAACATCAGAAATCAAACATTTAATACTGAACAAAAAGCATTCTCTTACCAATGTGATTGTCGTGTTTAACATCTCCCTTTTTCGAGCTATCATTCTTTGGCCCAAAACCTTCCTCCCGTATTTTTTTATCCCCTGAATCATCGCCGACGGAATGTCTCTTCTCGCGTTCTTTACGCCTCGCTTTATCTTCGTCATCGTCCTTGGAAAGCCTAACCTCTGTTATAGACAGCGGTTTTGCTCCGGGTACTAAAGCCTGTGTTAAAAAGATGTAACAACAGTTTTAGTCACATCTCTGTTTCGTATTAAAGATAGAGAAAAAAATAAACAATTCACTGTGAAGATAATCACCTTCAACGAATCTGTTGAAACTGTAAAAGCCGGAGTGATTTCAACCGCGACTGTCGTACCCCAGCGGCGTTTCCGCGGCACATTTTTAACGTCCGTTTCATCGGCTGCTCCGTGATTATCCTGCGTTAAGAAAACGGTTTTGTTATAGAAATGGTTCGGATGTCTTTTCAAGAGTTCAGAAACTCTGGGTGTTTACCTTAGCTTGTAGAGTAGCATCTGTTTCCCCGTTCTTATCAGTATCTTCTTTCTTGGCGGACGCTTCAATCTCCGGTAATCTAACAGAGCTGAAAATTTAACGGAATGAATTTAGCTATGCAATATCCCTCAGATCTGACTAAAATGTGATAATACCATAAAGGACCTACAAGGATCTCTTCAGGTTGACTTTAGGTGGTTTGTGTCCAGCCGATCTGGAATTAGTGCTTCCATCATCAGCTGGCTTCTCCTCTTCCAAGTTATTGACTCTCTTCTCGATCTCAGCTTCGTTTTTCTGTTCCTTGCCACCCTCCTGATCTGAAGAAAGTCTTTTCTCATCAGCCGGTGAATGGCACTCAATTTTTTCCGTTCCTTTATCCTCCTCAACAGACTTAGACCCCTCGACCACCTTCTTCTCAACTTCATCCTCAGATTCGGGGGTATCAGAGTCAGAAGACTCGCGATATTTACTCCTATGTTTTCGCCTGATGGTACGAGAGGAGGCACGAATTTCAGGCCGGTTAACTTCACTACTAGGCTCTAACTTCTGCCTTTTATATCCGTCCTCTTCACTGCTCGACTCCTTTACAGGAGTATCAACTTCTCCAATTTTGTCCTCAACTTCTGGCTGAGGTACGATCGTCTCAGCCTTCACTATGGTCTCCTCCTCTTCCTTCCTTCCCTCCTCCTCTTCCTTCTCGACCTTAACTTTATCAAAGTTCTCATCTGAAGCCTCTTCCTGGGCTTTGGAGTCCGTGATATCGTCTCCGTCTCCGTTTGAGCTTGGCTCTGGTTTAACATTCTGGACAATGTCTTCTTCTTTCTCTAGTTGAATAGCAGAAGTAGCAGTAGCCTGGGCGTCTGTCTCATCTAGACGATCTAAGTGTTGTTTATCATCATGATCATCATCGTCAGACAAGAAGTTCGCTGAAGAAGAAGAAGTAGTGTTTCTGGGCAGGACGTCGCTACAATGACTTACCTCTTCCTTGGAGTCCTGAGCCCCGGGATTCGAAGAGGAAGGATCATCGGACCTATCGGTACGCACAAAGTCTCTGAATTTTCTGGACCTTGTTTGTTCCTCGGCAGAGTCACCCTCCTCACCGTCTCCCTCACCACTTTCATAAGACTTGTGAGACTTTTTCCTAGACGAAGAGCTGTCTGATGCCTCAGACGGATTTCGTTGTCTGCATAATTTCAACTTCTGTATTTCACCAGGCGATGCATCGGCCCTAGCTACCTTCCACAAAGAACCTCCCTCCCCACCGCCAATTTCTCCGGTTTTTTCAACCGCATTAACATCTTCTGGTATTATGGGTAATTTTTTACCAGACAATTCATCGTCCTCTGCTATTGTTTTGAGTTCTTTTATCTTAAGCTTAGTCGCAGGCTGTGTTGACAATTCTTTTGTCTCTGTATCTTCACTCTTCGATACTAATTCTAATCGTTTTAATTCAACATCTTCTTTCTCACGTTCTGGTGACGAAGAAGTTGCCCTTTTACCACGCTTTCGGGTCGATTTACGAGTCGCTTTTTCAACCTTCTTCTCAGGAGATCCCTTGGATTTATTTCTCTCACTTTTACGCCTCATTGCTGTAAATAATGAAATCAGAAAAATTTCTTTTCAACAGTTTTGGTATGTGAAAGTTCATTATCAAACTAATATCTATCGTTCATTTATTTTTCGTTTTTTTTTATCGGTTATCAGAAACGACGCTTGAAGTTAGGTTAGGGTTAATAAGATATAATTTTGTACGATTGTTAGTCTCCGAATCGGGTGTCGATAATTGACGGTTGATTACATATAAGAATCGACCGAAAGTTTTGATGTGTTGTGAGGGACCATTGAAATGGAAAAAATAAAAAAATAATAATAATTGCGTTGGCAGGGATGTGGGTGGTGAGTACGGGGGGGGAGAGGTGGTTGGATACTTACCGTAGCAAGAACCTCCGAATCGTGTGCGAATTGGTTATTGAAATTGAGAAACGTGTTGTAATATTATATATTATTTGAAACAAAAGCAAACAAAAAAAAGATTTGTGTATATTTTGTAGATTTATATTTCACTTATTTCACTCAATTTAATTCTACTATTGCTATCTTTCTTCTCTTCTTTTTTTTATAAAAAAAAAACAAGTATGTCGTCGTCTCCGGTGACGCTATTTGCTCGGGTAAATTTTATTTGACGAACCTGAGCCGCGCTGCCGCAGTGTGCGCTATAGGAACTACTGACCATCGAGATATACTATTAGAGATGGAAAACTCCATTGATCAATGTCAGACTGTTTAATGTCTAACTGTAACAGGCTAACTGTAATTATACCATTAAAATTCAGGGTGTCACATTTTAAAATACGCATTAAGATGTCTCGAAAACTGGAGATGCTATTGAAAAATGTTTCAGACAAAAGTAATATATTTTTTTCTGTAGATTATGAATCTGCACTAAAAAATGGGGATTTCTAATAGAGACACGAAAGTTACCCCATAAAAACCCCATAAAACCCTATAAAAACTCAAAACCCATAGCATTATCAAATGTTTCTTTCGAAACCATACAACTTTTGTCTGAAACATTTTTCAATATTATCTCTAGTTTTCGAGATATTCTAATGTGCATTTTAAACAGACACCGCGGCCTACAGTATAGCGCGAAAAGTTGCAAAATGTTTAACATCATTGTATTGGCAGCTGATAAAGAACCTTATAGCTTTAAATAAAGTAGTAGAAGAGTATAAAAGAAGCTGTAAAAATATATCAACAGAATTATTGTCAAGTTTTCGAGTCAAATTTAAAGATTAAAATAATGAGAGGGCAAAAATTAGTGTGATAAGTATAGTTATAATTTATAGTTATAGAATAAAAAATTAGGGTTGCGAACGAGTTATGAATAGTAATGGGAATACTGATTAGTATATTTATCAGTAACTGGTTCCCAAGGTGGAATAAAATACCCATATTATACACACACTACCCACTGTATTTCTATTTCTGTACTCAATAAACGATGTCAATATCAATCATTATACGGCGTTTTTCATTATTTACATTATATACTTATCTGGTGCTCAGAATAAAACTCGCCTAGGTATACCTTGAATAATCAATTATTCTATCAAATTATCGTTTAATCTTGTAATTACAGTGGAGCCGAGCAAAAATCGCAACGATAACTGTACCCCCCAATAACTACGTTGTTGGGAAATTTTGTTAAACTTTTTATACCTGAAAATAAAGAAAATTCATGTACCTTTCAACAGTGTATCGGTCATTTATATCCCTAACGTCCGGTACTAATGCCAGTAGCTCGAATAAGACTTCAAAATAATTACGCTGGTAAAGGGCTATAAGATTTCCTTGAGTGAATCGACATGAGGCCAGAATTTTTTTTCTTCTTCTAATATATAGTTTGTTATTTTTCGACAATTCAATTCTTACTGTAGGGATAACTTATTACATCTAATTACAATTTTATCCTCAGCTAGGATGAAGAAGATTTTAATAAAACTGAAACATCAGAGTTTAAACTTTTCTTTACTTTTTCTGCTCCTATTTAATTAGAAGATTGTAAGTTGTGATTCTATGAATAAATCGCTCTGGTCCACGACTGTCCTTTTAGGACCAATGTTTGTTGCGATTATACCTTTATTGCCACTATTTGATGAGATCGCACTTGTATAGTCTGTTGAAGATAGACTTTGGCATTGTATTTGATAAACATTTTTTTTCTCTTATTATGCATGAATATTTGATCAATATATATTTTGACATCACTTTCGTAAATAAGAGATCATTTCAATAGGTGTAGTTGAAGCAGATGATAAACACAGAAAACAGCTGTACATGTAACGAAGAAAAACTACGGGTACGACGAAGGCTTCACAGTATACCTAAAGCGAAAAGTGGGAAATAGAAGAAAAGTATAAAAAGGTGGGACCGGTGTAACCTCGGTTGGTTTGCATCTAGTCTTCCAAGGTAGGTAGTTGGATATTTTTTAATCAGGTTCAATTTCCGCGCTAGATAGGGTTGCAATCGCCCTGTTCTTTTTCTACCTCAATTCCTCGAACTCTGCTTATAATACCCAAGTTTAATATCGCGTATTTCTCGTCCAATTGACTTATACATAGAACACTCAATAATCATCACAATATAAAAATGATAATGAAATATATCAAGGGAGCTAAATCAGGGGGAAAACTTACAGCTTCATGTTTCTTTGAGTTCTACTCGTGAAGGTGAGTCATAGCTCATTTTAACATATTGAATATCACTGATTCTTTTTCCAAGAAATTGAAGTCTCTTCAAAGGTTTTTTCCATATTCTTGTAGAATAATGACAATAACGATAGTAGCATTGCTGAAGATATAATACAAATATTCTCCATCTTTCAGAATCGATCATCGTTACTATGGGCTCTTTGTGGCCTGCCTTATTTCTCGTTATCGGAATAATTACCTCTGCCGCTTCGTCTCCGTATGTATTAAACCATGTGGTACCACCGGGGTACACGACCCCCCTTCCTAAAGAAATTAGTAGAAAAAACAAAAAAATATGTTCAAATATTGATACATCATTAGAGATTCGTTTGATATAACGTGAAATGGAAGTATATCCAGTAATTGAAACCAACAAAAATGAATTACAAAACAAACATTTCTTTTGAAATAATTTTTAGGGGGGGTGTCGTTCCCCAGAGATTTTTTTTCTCTGTTTTGTAATTTATTGTAAAATGATGTTAAATTTGTTCGAAATAGAAAATACAAATTTGTATCCGGTGCTCGATCATACCCAGAAGAAATAATTTCTCGTTTTATAGGGGGGCTGTCGTGCCCCGGTCTCCCCTCTACAGTATATCGACCACAACGCGAAATATTTAATTGAAAAAATTGTCACAACTTAAACCTTTTTGAAACAATTTTTTGTCAGGTTTCATTTTGATTCGCTTGTTTCAACGTCCTCGCTTATACTTAACACTGTACAATTCCATAAAATTATTGTGTTCCTGTTCAACTGAAAGGTACTACACAGTGGTAGCACCCAAAGTAGTCAGACCAAACTCTGATTACCATGTGGCCATCAGTACGATCGACATATCAGAATCTTCTGATATTTACGTCGAGTTAAGCGCGACACTGGATTCTGGGAAAATATTCAATGTCTCTAAAACCACAACCGTGAAACCCAACACGACTCGTATAGTCAAATTTCAGGTCTGATTATCTCCGTTCGTTATTCTCATAAAGAATACTTTTTCATCAAAGATTCACTGACCTCGAAGGGATATGTGTAATTCTGCTCTCTACAGATTGGAGATACCACACCTGGAAGATACAAGTTAATTGCTCAAGGATTGTGTGGAATAAGGTTTGACAATACCACCGATCTTAAATACGTGCATAAGAGTCACTCAGTTTTTATACAAACTGATAGAGCAATTTACAAGCCAGGAAACAAGGTCTTGTTCCGTATCTTGGTGCTGGACTCTAAACTACACCCCGTAAAGAACGGGACTGAACTGGTCGTAAACGTGAAGGTGAATAATTGAAGATCCAATTTACAGATTTCATCCCTTGTCTTTTCTCTTTGATCGACGATTTCTCGATTTTCAAAACCAGGATGGACAGGGGAATCTAGTTAACCAATGGAAACAGCAGATGGACGGCAGAGGTGTATTTTCCGGAGAGATTCAGCTCTCCGACCAGCCCGTTCTAGGGATCTGGAAAATCGACGCCATCGCGTTCGAACAAACTATCGAAAAGATATTTGAAGTCGCAGAATATGTTCTTCCCAAGTACGAGGTGGTCATAGGCCTTCCCCAAGACGCGACATACAAAGACTCTGTGATACCTGTTACTATCACAGCAAAGTAATTGAGCTCAAGTTAATTTTGGACCGACAAACTCGGCAGAATTATTGAAATCGGTAAATTTTCCCATTCTGCAAATTACAGATACACGTACGGCAAGCCTGTGAAGGGAGAAGCTACGATCGCGGTATACCCGAACGTATATTCAAATGTTATACCACCAAAAGCTAAACCTATAGTCCAAAAGGTTGTTCCAATAGACGGGACGGTGACTGTGAATGTCAAAATCTCTGACCTGAGGTGACTCTTGAATTCTCAAACATTTCTCTAGCTCTGAAATATACGACGAGTCTAAATATTTCTATTTTCTCCGCATAAGGCTACAAGGCGAGTGGCAACGATCCATACATTTCACAGCTTCTGTCGAAGAGGAACTCACTGGTCGCAGCCAAAATGCTTCAGCTACGATGACGTTGCACACGTACAAATACACCATAGAGCTTATAAAGACCTCACAGAGCTATAAGCCTGGTTTGAAATACACGGTGTTTGTGAGTGTCACAATTATTTCGACGAATGTGGAAGACTGATCTGTTCTGCTCGCCGCTTTCTGGTTATCCAGCACTTTTTATTTCAGATAAAAATCGCCCGTCACGATGGCTCTCCCGTTCAGGACGCGTCCAATGGTGTACACATTTTGTACAGTTTCAGCTCCGACCAATCTTCTCCTATAAATATCACTAGGTGGTTAGACGAACACGGGATGATACAACTGGACATTTGTTCACCCTTGAACATCAACAGCACCACGGGATTCTTAAATATCGAGGTAAACTATGCTGTGATCATTGAAACTCAGGAAAGTTTCTAAAAACTGTTTCTCGTCATACAGGCGGAGTACTTAGGCCTGCACCAGTGGTTTCCCTCGACACCCCAAGCCGTCTCACCGAGCGGGTCTTACATACAGGCTGTTTTAAAGACGAAAAATCCCATGGTATGTATAATATTGTAATAGCAGCGTTAAGAAAATCCTCATACAAATATAACCCATGTAACTCTGTTTTTAGGTAGGCAAACGTGTTAAGATTAGAGTGACTTCTACAGTACCTCTGGAATATGTTAGCTACGAGGTGTTGGGCCGTGGGGATATCCTGGTAGCAGCTACGGTACGAGTAGCTAGAAAGAAGACAGTAACTTTCAGGTGATTCATCCAGCACAGTATAATAAGTGATTAGTAGTTTTATTGAATTTTTATTCCTCTTCTAGATTCAGCGCGACTTATGCAATGGCTCCTACTGCTCACCTCGTTGTCTACTACATGCGAGACGACGGTGAAATAGTCGCCGATGCTCTGAATGTACATCTGAACGGAACTTTCGAAAACTTTGTGCGTAACGAATTGATTACTCCGCAGAATTGTACGATTTTAGTTTATCCTGATTGCGGGTGTTAATCTTCCCGATTGATCGCTTTTACAGGTCGACATCGCGACCACAACAGACGTGGCGAAACCCGGAGAAAATGTGGATCTCATAATCACGTCAAATCCGAATTCTCACGTCGGATTACTCGGCGTCGATCAGAGCTCCATTCTACTGAAGTCTGGAAACGATATTTCTCGAGTGAGTAATCGTAGATTGAAGAATCTGTCAGGGTGATCTCCCAAACCAAGAGAGATATGAGAAAATATTTCGGACAAAAGTTGCAGGGTTCAGAGTGGGGAAAGAAGTTGGCGTTATCAGATTTTTTCGAGAAAATTTGCAGGAGACGAAAAATACAGTAAAAAGTAGAATTATGTACTTTTAACTGTCTCCTGCAATTTTTCTCCAAAAAATCCAATAACACCAACTTCTTTCCCACTCTGAACCCTGCAACTTATGTCCGAGATATTTTCTCGTAAGTCTCTCGGTTCGGGAAATATCGCCCTGGGGAGATTAAAACCGAACGATCTGTATATATGATTATCATCAACAGGGACAAGTGGAGAACGAACTCAGGTCCTACGACGCAGATAATGGGGGTTCTTCGGGTGGTGCTATATTCTGGCGTCCTGATTCGTCCACTGCCTCCGAAGTCTTTGATGTTCGTATCTGGCCTTTGATAATTGTGATTTAAGAAGATTAGGGTAAAAAATGATCGAGGAATTATTCTTATTCATTTCAGAAATCTGGAACGGTTGTATTCACGAACGGATTCCTCCATGTGAAACAACGGCAGAGTAAGTTTCTCGTCGATCCATTAAAGTGACTTCTAACATGTTGTAGTTCAATTTGGGTCCATTATAGTCGCCTACTTATGATCTAACAAACTCATATTCAGTATATATCCGGAGAGAAGTTTTCGGCTTGCCAGGCTCAGGTCAAGCTGGAGGTGCAGGTGATGCCGTAGCCGGAGCTGCAGATGTTGCAGAAGTGAGTGCAGCGCCGACGCCCGTTCAACCTGCAGAGGAGGTTAAAGTGCGCAAGAATTTCCCTGAAACTTGGATTTGGGAAATGATTGATGCTGGGTATGCGACTACTATCAATTGACAAAGAATATCTATGAATCTTGGTCTACCTTTTCTTATAGGTCAGACGGAAAGAAAATTCTCAACAGAACTGTACCAGACACGATCACCACTTGGGTGCTTACCGCGTTTGCCGTTGACGATGTTCACGGATTTGGTCTCATAGACGAAGCCAGAAAGGTGTGTATCTGATCTAGCAAAGATACTTCACACGTTTATTAATATTATCTACTTTTCACGTTACAGCTGACAGTCTTCAAGCCATTTTTCATATCGCTTGATCTTCCCTATTCCATAATACACGGTGAAATCGTCTCCATACCTATCGTAGTATTCAACTACATGGACAAGCCTCTTACCGCTGAGGTTGTACTTGAAAATGGCGGGCAATTCGTGTTCGCCGAAGCGACTAACGACGTTTCTGACACTCCAAGTATGTTAACGATCAACACTGGTTAACTCTCCGTCAGCAAACTGTAATTTTTCTAACACCGCAGGCAAACTGGGTCTTTCAAGGTTTTCAAGCTGTAAAAGCAGTATAAAATATCTGAAAAATCTCGAGTATACTCTCGAGGGCTTCAAGAACCCATTTGTACCATTATATCAGTCTGATTCTTGTTTGGATTCTTTATACAAGTCGGAATTAGAGCTGTGCCTTGAAAGACCCGGATTGCTGACGGAGGGTTAAGATCCGAGAGACGAAATCAAACTTGACTTCTTTCACAGAGCCAGAATCCTACCGTAAGAAGACAATCGAAGTTAAGGCTGCATCCGGAACCTCTGTTTCCTTCCTGATCATCCCCAAGGTGGTGGGCTACATTCCTATCAAGGTTACGGCGACCAGTGCCTCGGCCGGAGACAGCATAGAGCAGCAATTGCTCGTCAAGGTATCCGATCGTTTTGTTAGTCCTTTAGAAACTGTTTAAAATTTGATGGACCAACTTTCTGATGGTTTTTCAGCCCGAGGGAGAAACTCATTATGTGAATAAGGCGATATTTGTCGATCTGAGAAACTCCAAGTCCTTTGAAACAAGCGTGGAGATTGATATACCCAGGAACTCAGTCCCCGGATCTGAACATGTCGAAGTTTCTGCAGTAGGTGAGAGACCCGGGAGATGATTATGGTCAGGGACAACAAAAACCATTACTCTGTTCATTTACTTACAGGCGATATCCTTGGAACGACCCTTCCTAATCTTGCCAATCTTCTCAGAATGCCGTCCGGATGTGGTGAACAGAACATGCTCAACTTCGTGCCGAATATAGTCGTGCTAAACTACCTCAAGGTATGAAAATAGGAGAAGAGAACTAATTCCGTTTATGCATCGCGTGTTTATGCCTCTTTCTAAACAGAATACGAACCGATTGACCCCGGCCATCGAAGGAAAGGCACTGAATTTCCTACACGTTGGATATCAACGGGAATTGACTTACCGCCACAATGATGGATCCTTCAGTGCTTTTGGGATGTCGGATGCACACGGCAGCACATGGTGAATGAAGTTTCATCTAGAATAGAAAAGTTTCTCATAAAAATAATCCGTGAACTTGTTATAATTGATCTTTTCACACTCCAGGCTCACAGCATTCGTTGCAAAGTCATTCATCCAGGCTGCAGGATACATAACGATTGAACAAAGTATAATCAAAGCGGCCTTCCAGTGGCTTGTGGTGACTCAATCACCGGAAGGAAGTTTTCCGGAAGTGGGAACTGTCATCCATAAAGATATGCAGGGAGGTGCAGCGAAGGGGCTTGCGTTGACGGCGTTCACTCTGATCGCCTTTCTCGAGAACCCGGTGATTCGTCAAATTATAATTCCTCTTTCTTTAAGTTTCCTATCCTAAGGCTGATCTCCTTAGCTTATGCCCAAATTAACTCAATCCATTTCAGGCCTACATCCCGGAGTTCAAAAATACAACAGACAAAGGAGTAGATTACATCGTTAAAAATCTCGAGGGACTTGACGACGTCTACTCGCTCTGCCTCTGTGCCTACGTTCTCAACCTGGCTCAGCATCCGGCCGGAGACAAAGCCTTCGAAATGATGCAATCTAAGGCTCAACGAAGGGGGGATTATGTATGGTGGAGCAAGCCGGTACCGAAGGGTGACAATAACCCTTGGCACTCTGTGCCGAATTCTGTGGACGTCGAAATGACCTCTTACGCGATGCTGACTTACCTGAAGAGAAATATGGTCGCGGAGTGTCTGCCAATTATGAAGTGGCTAGTTACCCAGAGAAACGCTGGCGGAGGATTCGCCTCTACACAAGTTTGTGATGAATTCAAAGATCATAAACAGTGATCCCACTTTGTACTTTGTCGTGTAACATCTCTGCTTTTTAGGACACGGTCATCGGGATTTACGCCCTTGCAAAACTGGCCGAGAAATTATCACCCGGAGGAGGCATGGATATATTGTTTAGATACGAAAACGGCGGACAGATCAAGATGAATATCAAGGCAGAGAATAACATGGTCCTTCAGAAGCAAGACGTACGTAAATTGCGCACATCTACAGCCTATAAGTCCGATTGATTCTCTAACTGTGTTCAAAATCCTGTTTATAGCTACCGAGCAAAACTCGAGAAGTCAACGTATCTGCGACTGGAGACGGATTTGCGATAGTTCAAGTATCTTGGAACTACAATCTGAACGTGGACGGCGACTTTCCTCTATTCACACTAAATCTTCAGGTGGACAAAAACTCAACCGTTAATTACTTGAAGCTTTCGATTTGCACGGGGTGAGAAGAATCTTCGATTCATTCCGCAAAGAATGGTTTGAATAATCTTTCTGAGACAGACTAAATTGTTCCTTAATTATCCAAATTCCCAGATTCATACCGACAAAAGAAGCCAACGAGAGTAACATGGCCGTTATGGAAGTCAGTCTTCCGTCCGGGTTTGCCCTCGACCTCGACACCCTTCCCAGCCTGAAAGCATCTCAACACGTCAAGCGAGTGGAGACTAAGAACGGAGACACTGTAGTCGTTTTGTACTTCGATAAGGTAAAAAATCGTGGGATGTTTTCGCGCAGATAATTCTCAGATTAAATTAAACGTTTTTTTGTTCAGCTGGTGAAAGAGGAATACTGTCTAACTGTATCTGCGTACAGGACGCACAAAGTAGCCAATCAAAAGCCGGTCCCGGTCATAGTTTACGATTACTACGACTCCTGTAAGGATTTTCAAACTATGGATTAGAAGAATATAATCGTTTACTTCATCTCAAACGTTTCTGTTATTTTTCTTTCAGCCCGCAAGGCCACAGTATTTTATGAACCAAGAGCAGCTACCTTCTGCGATATCTGCGAGGGCAAAGACTGCGGTAATGAATGCAAAAGTTAAAAGCTGGTTTCGGAAGCAGCAGCCAACACCAACTCCTATTAATCAACTAACAACATTTCTTGAGCGTCCCTGATACCTTTTTGTATTTTGTTATACGCATCGTTGGATTATAATGTGTCTATTTATGATTGGGGTATACATGAAAAGGGTGAGGTTGAACAATAAAGTTCAATTACCCGTTGAACTCTTCTTATTTTTCATTCAAGAGCCCAAACACAAGTCCAGAGTCCAACAGAAGTGTTCGAACCTGGCGGACATATGTTTACATCAAGATCTGTAATCCGTGCAATCCTTAGGCACAGGGATTGAAAAAGTATGGGCATAGGGCGATCTTGATGACAATCGATTGAATGTTAGCAATTTTCTCTGTAGCTTTGAAGAAAGTGCAAAAATGACATTTTAAATGCTCTTAATGAGACGGAAAGAGAATGAGCTGAGGCGAAAACGATGCAAACTGATGAAAAACTAGAAAATTTCGATGAAATTAATTCAGAAATAGAATACTCAGACGTGACACAGGATCCAAGCATGGGAATCGCTGACTAATGAAAAAGAAATAGAAGACGAAGCTGTTCGAGACCGCTGCAGTGTCAACTGATATTAACCTCAGCTTCGACTCGTAGGCGGCCGCAAAATCCCCTTTTGGGACTTTGAAAGTTTTCGAGGTAGGACGCGACTTACATGTCATCATCATGTATAAATTTCCGATAAAAAAAGACCGCTATCTTTATGAAAAATGTAGCGGCCGCCCAAAGGTTAAAGAAGTAGTAGAGGAGTGTAAAAGAGGCTGAGAAAATATACCAACAGAATTATTGACAATTCTTCTGAATACACAAACTGTGGCAATAGTCTAACGTTAAGGTTAAAATAACGCGGGGGCAATATCAGTGAAATAAGCAGACATAGTTATGATGGATTTTAGAATGACAAATTATGCATATGCACTTCTGCAATCTTTCCTTTTGTATGAATAGCATGACGGGTTATATATACCGATTAGTATCATTCAACGGTACCTTGGTTCCCAAGGTGGAATAAAATTGTACTCATTGTACATACATGTACACATGTATTATTATCAGTTTTTACGTGGCCCCCTTTTTCAATATCTTCAAATACCCAGTTGGTCGAGGCGAAATCACTTGAAATATGCAAATCAGTCGACAGCATATTGCTAGAATATTTGCTACAATCAATTACCGTGCTAACTATGAGTTGCTAGCAATCATAACGACGGTGAAATCGCTGTAATCAATTGTAATTTAATAATCTGGCTATCCGGGTAATCATTGGATCCTATTTCAACTTCATTCTCAACTTTTATTCGTTACAGTACTGCGGATATAAAATCGATAGGTTACGTAGCGATTTCTGACGATTGTATATCCATATGATTAGGACAGTATAGGATAAGGAGGATTTCGATAACCGAATGCTCAGAGTCTTAACTTTTCTTTTACTTTTACTGTTTCTTTATATTTTCAAGTTTGCAAGTTGTGATTCTGTGAATGAATGGCTCTGGTTCAGGTTCACGACTGCCCTTTCAGGACCGGTGCAGTTTGCTATGACATTTTTATTGCCACCATTGGACGAGATCGTACTTGTAGTCTGTTGAAGATAAACTTTGGCATTGTATATTTATTAAACATCTTCCTTTCTCCTAATATGTATAAATATTTGATCGATATATATTTTGAAACCACTGTCATAAATAGAATATCATTTCGATCCGCGTACTTGGAGTGGACGATAAACACATAAAACAGCTGTACACGTAACGAAGAGAAACTACGGGTACGACGAAGGCTTCACAATATACTTGAAGCGAAAAGTGGGAAATAGAGGAAAGGAAAAGTATAAAAAGGTGGGACGAGTGTAACCTTGGTTGGTTTGCATCTAGTCTTCCAAGGTAAGTAGTTGGATATTTTTTAATTAGGTTCAATTTCCGCACTGGATAGGGTTGCAATGGCCCTGTTCTTTTCCCACCTAAATTCCTCGAGCTCTGCTTATAATACCCAAGTTTGATATCGCGTATTTCTTGTTCAATTGACTTATACATAGAAGACTCGATAATCATCACAATATATAAATGATAATAAAATAGTTATATCATCAAGGGAGCGAAATCAGGGAGAAAACTCACAGCTTCATGCTTCTTTCACTTCTTCTTGTGAAGGTGAGTCCATAGCTCATTTTAACATTTTGAATTTCAATGATTGTTTTTCCAAGAAATTGAAGTCTTTTCGAGTGCTTTTAGATTCTTGTAGAACAATGCCAATGATGGTAGTAGCAATGCTGAAGGTAATATTCTCCATATTTCAGAATCGATCACCGTTAATATGGGCTCCTTGTGGCCTTCGTTATTCTTCCTTATCGGAATAATTGCCTCTGCCACGTCAGATCCGTAAGTATGAAAACTCGCTTATGATTACTCGCGCTGATTAACATTGTACAACTCGATACAATTATTATTATGTTCTCGTTCAACAAGGTTCTACACGGTGATAGCACCTCAAATAGTGAGGCCCAACTCTGAGTATCACGTGGCACTCAGTACCTACGACATATCATGGTCTGTTCGTATTCTAATCAAGTTAACCGCGGTACTCTACTCTGGGGGAACGTACAATGTCTCAAAAACCGCAACCGTGGAACCCCACACAACTCGCATTCTCAAACTTGAGGTCTGATCATCGTTTATACTCATAGAGATCATCATCTTCTATCACATACTCGAACGACATTAATCACAAGTCTCTCTTCTACAGACTGGAGACGCTGCACCCGGAACGTACCAATTAATTGCTGAAGGACTGTCTGGGATAAAGTTTTACAATATCACATATGTTCAATTCGTGCGTAAGCATCACTCAATTCTCATACAAACTGATAGAGCAATTTACAAGCCATCAACCGAGGTCCTGTTCCGTGTTGTGGTGTTGGACGAGAGACTACGTCCCGCGAAGAATGGGACTGCACTGCTCGTATACGTAACGGTAAACGATAGAATTTTTTTTTTTTTTTTTTAACTCACTCGGCGCGAGACTCTACCGAGTCTCTCGATAATCCAAGTTCCACAATCCACAGATTTCATTTGTTTGCTATTCTTATTGATCGCCGATTTCTTAATTTATAAAACAGGACCCAGATGGGAATCGAGTTAACCAATGGCAACAGCGGATGGACGGCAAAGGCGTGTTTTCCGGTGAGATTCAGCTCTCCGAACAGCCAATTTTAGGGAACTGGATAATCGTCGCTACTGCATTCGAAGAGAGTGTCCAAGAGTCTTTCGAAGTCGCAGAGTACGTTCTTCCCAAGTTCGAGGTGGTCATAGACGTTCCGGCCAACGCGGCATACAAAGACTCTGTGATAACTGTTAACATCACAGCAAAGTAATTGAGTTAAAGTCAATTGTGGGCTCACGAACTCGGATAAATTTTCGAAATTGGTAAATTTCGATATTCAAATTACAGATACACGTACGGCAAGCCTGTGAAAGGAAAAGCGACGATCTGGGCATACCCGAACTATTATTCATTTTATTTACCACCAACAGCCAAACCCGCAGCCCGAAAGGTTGTTCCGATAGATGGGACGGTGACCGTGGATTTCGACATTCTCTTCTATCTATGGTGACTTTTAAATCCGCAACAAATTTCTTTGGCTCTGGAATACGACGAGTTCAAATATTTATATTTTCTCTGTACAAGGCTACAGGGCGAGTGGGAACGACCTATACATTTCGTAGCTACCGTCGAAGAGGAACTCACCGGTCGCAGTCAAAACGGTTCTGGTGACATGACGCTATACAAAGACAGGTACAACATAGAGCTTCTAAGGACCGCAGACAGCTATAAGCCCGGTCTGAGATACACGGTATTTGTGAGTATCAAAATTAAATTTCAGCGAATGTTGGAGACTTGTATGTCCACGTTCTGCTCACAGTTTTGTTAATTATTCACCCGTTTCTAAACGCAGGTGAGAATCACCCATCACGACGGCTCTCCTGTCCAGGACAACTGCAATGATGTACGAATTTGGTACGGTTATAACTACAACCGTACTTTGCAAGGAAAGATCAGAAGGTGGTTGGACGATGACGGTATGATTCAGCTGGACTTTTACCCGCCCCCGAACACCAACAGCACCGAATCCGGCTTGTATTTAGTGGTAAATTACGCTGATATTATGGAAACTCGAAATAAATGTCTGTGAAACCGTTTCTCTTCATACAGGCAAAGTACTTGGGCGTACGCGCGTGGCTAGGCGGGTCAAGTCCAGCTCTCTCACCGAGTGGGACTTACATACAGGCTAATTTGATAACAGAGAATCCCACGGTGTGTATGAGAGAATAGCGTTAGGCTCATATATCATCCAACAAACACGATCTATGAAACTCTGTCTTTGCAGGTTGGCGAAGATGTTGAAATCGAAGTGAACTCTACAGTTCCTTTGAAATATATTAGTTACGACGTGGTGGGCCATGGCGATATTTTGATAGCGACTTCAGTCAAAGGAGCTAAAGGGAAGACAGTAACTTTTAGGTGATTCATTTATAGATTAGCAAGAAGTAGTTGGCAGTTTTATTAAATTTTTTCCTTTTCCAGTTTCCCCGCCACTAATGCAATGACTCCTAGTGTTATCGTCATCGTTTACTACTTGCGGGACGATGGTGAAGTAGTTGCAGACTCTCTGAGCATTCCACTTGGCGGAGTTCTTCAAAACTTTGTACGTAACGGGCCGTATTACTCTATACTTAATTTTTAATTCGTCACGATTGCGGGTGTTGATCTTCCCGATAAATTACTTTTACAGGTCGACATCGCGATCACACCGCAGCAAGTGAAACCCGGAGAAAACGTGGATCTCGTAATAACATCAAGACCGAATTCTTACATCGGATTACTCGGGGTCGATCGAAGCTCCATTCTGCTCAAAACTGGGAACGATATTTCTCGAGTGAGTATAATCAGAGTCAGAAGATACCAGGCCAATATCCGCACCAAGGATTCTGTATATTCACAGTAATCTTAAACAGGAAAAATTGAGGAACGAACTGAGGTTCTACGACGTGGGTAATAGCTTTTTTTCGAGCGATTCTGCGGCGGGTCCTCCATTCTGGAGTCCTGGCTCGTCTAATGCCTACGATGTGTTCTCTGTGAGTATCTGCTTTTCGATCATTCTAATTATTTAAGAAGATTGTATGGGACGTAATGATCGAGACATTAATTGATTCCAGCAATCTGGAGTGATTATCTTCACCGATGGCATTCTTTACAGACCGAGTAAGTTTTTCGTTCATTCAGCATAGTAAATATCCGAATATTTAAAATGATAATGATTCCCGAAATGACCACCGATATTCTTGAATGGAACTCTTATTATACTTGTGATCTAACGTCGTTCACATTCCGTAGCATACTATTTCGATTATTTCCGCGGGTCTGGTGGAGGTCGTGGTGGAGGTGGTATTGCTGCAGCAGGTGGTGGTGCCGCCGCGGATGGTTCTGGGGGCGGTCAACCTGCAGATACGGGGAGAGTGCGTAGGGACTTCCCCGAAACCTGGATATGGGAAATGGTCGATGCTGGGTATGCGATTGTTATAAATTTGTGAAAAATTTCCTATAGCCATTTACGGATCTTCATTTTTAAGGTCTGACGGAAAAAAAATTCTCAAAAAAACTGTACCAGACACAATCACCACTTGGGTGCTGACCGCGTTCACCGTTGACGACGTTTACGGATTCGGTCTCATAGACGGACCGAGAAACGTACGTATCTACTCCGGCATAGATTCGCACCGATACTGATGGTCGACTTTCCACATTTCAGCTCACAGTCTTCCAGCCATTTTTCGTATCCCTTGACCTTCCCTACTCCGTAATACGGGGCGAAATTGTCGCCATATCAATCGTAGTCTTCAACTATTTGAACCAGAATGTTACCGCTGAGGTAGTACTGGAAAATGACGGGCAGTTTGTGTTCGTTGATGCACCCAGAGACGGTTCCGGAAACCCAAGTACGTTAGCGAACAACACTAATCAAGATCCGAGACCCGGAAATCAAAATTGACTTCTTTCACAGGGGTAGAACCGTCCCGCAATAAGACAATCCAAGTAAACGCTGCATCCGGAACCTCTGTTTCCTTCCTGATCATCCCCAAGGTGGTGGGCAACACTCGTATCAGAGTTACGGCGATCAGTGCCTTGGCCAGAGACATCATCGAGCAGCAATTGCTCGTCAAGGTATCCGATCGTTTTGTTAGTCATTTAGAAACCGTCTAAAGTTCGAAGGACCAACTTTCTGATGGTTTTTCAGCCCGAGGGAGAAACTCATTATGTGAATAGAGCGGTATTTGTCGATCTAAGAAGATCCAGGTCCTTTGCAACGAGCGTGGAGATAGATATACCCGAGAATTCAGTCCCCGGATCCGAACACGTCGAAGTTTCTGCAGTAGGTGAGTGATCGCCTGATATGGATAATTATTCGAGTACAAAAAAGGCTGACCCTGTATATTCGCTTACAGGCGACATCCTCGGATCGACCCTTCTTAATATTGCAAATCTAATAAGAATGCCATGGGGATGTGGAGAGCAGGTCTTGCTCAGCTTCGTGCCGAATATAATCGTGCTAGACTACCTCAAGGTATGAAAAGAGTAGAAAAGAACTGATTCCGTTTATGCATCGCGTATTTATACCTATACCTCTTCTTCAACAGGGTACAAACCGATTGACCCCGGACGTCGAAAGACGGGCAATACAATACCTACAAGTTGGATACCAACGGGAATTGGGTTACCATCACGTTGATGGATCCTTCAGTGCCTTTGGAATGCTCGATGCGAGTGGCAGCACATGGTGGATAAATTTTTATCTCCTAGAGAAAAGTTTTTTTTTTCCAGAAAAATGATCTGTCCTTGAACTTGTTATAATTGATCTTTTTACACTCCTGCAGGCTCACAGCATTCGTTCTCAAGTCATTCATCCAGGCTGCCAAATACATATTGATCGAAGACAGAATAATCGATGGGGCCTTCAGATGGCTTGTGGAGCATCAAGCAAAGAATGGAAGTTTTCCGGAAGTCGGAACGGTCGTCCATCAAGATATTCAAGGAGGCGCAGCGAAGGGGTTGGCGTTGACAGCGTTTACTCTGATCGCCTTTTTCGAGAACCCGGTGATTCGTCGAACTATAATTTCTCTTCCTCAGAGTATTTAAGACAATTCTTAGCTTATACATGTAAAATAACTCAACCTGTTCCAGGCCAACATCCCAAAGTACAACGGAACTATAGACAAAGGAGTAGATTACATAGCTAAAAATCTCGAAGGGATTGACGACGTCTACGCGATCTGCCTCTGTGCCTACGTTCTCAACGTGGCTAAGCATCCGAAAGCAGACACAGCATTTAAATTGATGCTTTCGAGATCTCAGTCTGAACCAAGGAAGGATCATCTATGGTGGAGTAAGCCGGTGCCAAGGAATGACGAAAACCCTTGGTATTTAATGCCGAGATCTGTTAACGTCGAAATGACCTCTTACGCCCTGCTGACTTACCTGAAGAGAAATATGGTCGTGGAGTCTCTGCCGATTATGAAGTGGCTCGTCACCCAGAGAAACTCTTACGGAGGATTCGCCTCCTCACAAGACACGATCATCGGGACTTACGCCCTTGCAAAACTGGCAATTGAACTATATTCCGAAAGGGGAAACATGGATATATTGTTTAGATACGAAAACGGCGGAGAGGTCAGGATGAATGTTAACGCAGAGAATAGCATTGTTCTTCAGAAGCAAGATGTACGTGAATTTTCCACATCTACAGCAGCTCTCAGTCCGATTGATTATCTTAATCTGTTCAAAATCCTGTTTATAGCTACCAAGAAGAACTCGTGAGGTCAACATCTCTGCAACTGGAGCCGGATTTGCGATAACTCAAGTATCTTACAACTACAATCTGAACATCACTGGCGTCTGGCCTTCATTCACGCTAAATATTCTTGTAGACAAAAGGTCGACCGTTAATTACTTGCAGCTTACGATTTGCACCAGGTAAGAAGAATCCTTGTTTCATTATTTAAAGAACCAATTGAATAATTTTTTCTTAGACCGACTAAATTTATCCCTTTGTCCATAATCCAAGTTTCATACCGACAAAAGAAGCCAGCGAGAGTAGCATGGCCATTATGGAAGTTAGTTTTCCGTCCGGGTTTGCATTCGACCTCGACACCCTTCCCGGTCTGAAAACTACTCAGCATGTCAAGCGAGTGGAGACCAAGAACTCCGACACTCTAGTCGTTTTGTACTTCGATAAGGTAAAAAATCATCGTCAAGTTTTCTTTACAGAACATTCTAATACTCAATTAAACATTCTCTTGTTTAGCTGGTGAAAGAGCAATACTGCGTGACCATATTCGCGTACAGGAAGTACAAAGTAGCCGAGCAAAAGCCAGTCCCCGTCGTAGTTTACGACTACTACGACTCATGTGAGGATCTTCGAACTATGAATTGGAAAACAAAGTCTTGCTTCATTTTAAACGTTTTTATTCTTCTTTTTAGCCCGAAGAACCACAGAATTCTACGAACTGATGGCAACTACGGTGTGCGACATTTGCGAGGGTACAGATTGCGGTAATGCATGCACGAGATAAAAGATGGTTTCGGAAACAGCAGCCAACACCAACTCCTATTAATCGCCGGAACCTTTTTCATTACCTTTTCAACCTCTTTCCAGTTATTTATGATATGATATTATTGATCAGATAATCTCGAGATATTGCATAGACTAAATTATTGTAACAACCACAATTAGAAATGATCAAAATGCTTAGTATAAAATTGGATTAAATTTAAATCGCAATAACGCACGTACGCGATGTACTCTAGCAACATTTCTTGACCGTCCAATATTCTTTCGCTTTATATACATCATCATATTATATGACGCGTGTATACATAAATGGAGTGGTTCCATAATAAAGTCTAATGACATATTAAATCCTTCGTATTCCTGATTGATAACCCCAAACACAAGTCCAGAGTCTATCAGAGTTTCCGAACCTGGCGAACATATATTCACATCAAGATCTGTAATCCGTGCAATCCTTCGTCACAGGGATTGAAAAAGTATGGACATAGAGCGATCTTGATGGTAATCGATTGAATGTTAGCAATGTTCTGTGTAGCTTTGAAGAAAGTCCAAAAATGACACTTTAAATGCTCTTCATGAGACGGAAAGAGAATGAGCTGGTGCGAAAACGATGCGAACTGATGAAAAACTAGAAAATTTCGATGAAATTAATTCAAAAATAGAATATTTAGATGTGACACAGGATCCGAGCATTGGAATCGCTAACTAATGAAAAAGAAATAGAAGAAGAAGCTGTTCGAGACCGCTGCAGTGTCAACTGATCTTAATCTCAGCTTCGATCTGTAGGCGGCCGCAAAATCCCCTTTTGGGACTTTGAAAGTTTTCGAGGTAGGGCGCGACTTACAAGTCATTATCATGTATAAATTTCCGATAAAAAAAGACCACTATCTTTATGAAAAATTAGCGGCCACCCAAAGGTTAAAGTTAAGTAGCAGAGGAGTATAAAACAGGCTGAGAAAATATACCAACAGAATTATTGACAATTCTTCTGAATACACAAACTGTGGCAATATAGTCTAACGTAAAGGTTGAAATAATGCGGGGGCAATATCAGTGAGCGAATAGCAGACATAGTTATGATGGATTTTAGCATGAGAAATTATTATACATATGACCTTTTGCAATCTTTAGATTTTCTTGAATTTTCTATTCATTTTTTTTTCCGCAGATTTTGAGAAGTTCTTTCGAATCTAACAGACTCGAAGAAAAATCAAAAAAAAAATCAAATTTCGTTTTTTTTTTTTTTTTAATCGCAGAATTCTAAAAAAAATCCGAAAAAATTGAGAAAAATTGAAATCCGTTAATATTTGAGACAGTTATGACCGATCAAAAGATAAAAACTCCAATCCCGACATGAAGCAACTAACCAAAAACTTGCCAAAAGAAAAAAATAATAAATATTGACATCCCAGTATCATGCGGTGCTTAAAAATTATACCTCATAGAATCATAGAATCAGTATGAATTTTTTCAGATTTAAAAAAATGGTTTTTTCGGAATTGAAAAATTGATAGAAATCGAAGGGGGTGATGAGCATGGGCTGGTGATTTTACATAGAATGCCCTATACAGAACTCAGTCTGAATAAAATTAGTTACATTAGGTATAGTGCATTATTATAATACGAATGGTATTTATATTTTCAAAGGGTGTATGTCGTACGATGCAAATACAGAGACTCGATCAATTTCGGTGGATACATGTACATTTTTTTTTTCTTTTTTTTTTTTCTTGATAATGACAAATTTCACATGCGACTTTAACAATAAATAATATCGTTGCGATTCCGATACACTAGACCTACAAAAAAATATTTTTTTTCTCTGGAATATAAGTAGTATTTACTTACGGACATAGCGCCAAATCATTTGAATTTTGAAATATGAGAAACATCGATACACGGCCTATCGGAAGGTATCGATATTTACCAAGAATCGATATATTCTACTACCAGATTTACGTAGTGCGTAGTACTGTCCGATTGTCAGTGTCAGTTCTGTGCATTTGAATAAACGGCTGATTGATTGACAATTGTCATTACGTTAAACCTGTCTTATTCTTCATTATCGTGATGATGAGTTCTGCATCTTCACCTCCGTATGTATATTTAACTACGTATTGCAAACATTATGGGTATTATAGTCTGTCTTGTTATTAAAATTGGTATTAAAATATTCCCATGTTTTTACAACCTGCAACTGATAATTAATCATCACACTATTTATAATGGTGATTACATCCGTAATCGCACTGCAAAAACAATTGAATACGACACAGTCGTATAAATCTTTTTAAGACTGGTTATTCATTTTTATTTCTATCTTTTTTTCCGTGAAGTTCTATCGTGATTTTCTCTGTCGTAACATTCTCCCTAAAATAGTATGCCACCTATTACTCATACTGTCTTCTCATTTAACCAGGTACTACACAGTAATAGCACCTAAAAGACTGAGGCCAAACTCTGATTACCACGTAGCCATCAGTACCGCCGAAATATCCGAGCCTTCCACTATTTCCGTTGAAATAAACGGGACCCTGAACTCTGGAGATACCTACAACGTCTCTCAAACTACAGTCGTCGAACCCCACACAACTCGCGTAATCAAACTTGAGGTCTGATCACTGTTTATAGTCATAGAAATTACTATGGTGTGCATTCTGGTCAATAATTTGATATCAAAGATTCGCATTTTTCTGATTTACTGGTCGAAAGTTCTTTAAATTTGAACACGTTCTCAAACAATTAAGGGAATGATCAGAAAGCACAGTTATTTTATCCCACCGGTATCGATTATTTTTCTAATTACATTTGTAATCGTGCTTTCTACAGATTGGAGACACGCCACATGGGAATTACAAGTTAGTTGCTCAAGGGCTGTCTGGAATTAAATTCCATAATACTACCGAACTTCGATATGTCCATAAGAGTCATTCAGTTTTTTTACAAACTGATAGAGCAGTTTACAAGCCAGGAAGCAAGGTCTTATTTCGTGTCGTTGTGCTGAACTCTAAGCTACGTCCTGTGCAGAATGGGACAGAACTGGAGATATACGTAACGGTAATTAATGCAGGATCCAATCTACAGATTCCCTCATTTTTCTACCCTCCTTGATGACCGTTTCCTCAATTTTTAAAACAGGATGGACAGGAGAATCGAGTTAAGCAATGGAAACAGCAGCTGGACAGCAAAGGCGTGTTTTCTGGAGAGCTTCAGCTCTCTGATGTCCCCGTTTTAGGGGACTGGAAAATCTTCATCAATGCACTCGGTCAGACTGTCGAAAAGATATTTGAAGTTGCAGAATACGTTCTTCCCAAGTTCGAGGTGATCATAGACACTCCAAAAGATGCGACCTTCAGAGACTCTACAACAACTGCTACCATCAGAGCAAAGTAATTGAATTCTCGGTACATAAACCCACCATCAGCAAAATGATTAACGACTTATCAAGGGGCCTTTCTAGTGTAAAGCTCTAAAGAATGGGTCATTTTTGGGAATTTTTGTAGCCAAAATTATGAGACATATCGATTTCAAATTTACTGGCTATATTTATGCATGTTTTGTGAGTATCATAATTTTTTTCAAATCAAAATCTTCAAAAAATTCGCTGGTATTGCATACCGCGCGGAACGTGTTATGAAAATTTTTACGTGGATGGTAAGCACAATGGAGCTCGTCCTGGTCACTCGAATTAAAAAACTTATAGAGATTCTTAATCAGTCTGAATGCGCCTATCGTTTGGCCTATCAGAAATGAAAAATAAAAAAAATTGGCTTGATGAGCTAATTTTTCATAAATAAAACAAATTAGCTTGAAAATAGCATCGTCAGTTCTGACAATTTTTTCATTAAACAGGGCCTGAAATGTTCGCAAGATTTGCAGCTTCAAGACTATGTGAAAAAAAAAAATCTATTTTTCACATCTGCAACACTAGAAAGCCCCCTTAAAATCCTTACATTTCTCTATTCAAATTACAGATACACCAACGGCAAGCCTGTGAAAGGAGAAGCAACGATCACGGCTCACAGTAACTCATTCCCAAGCGTTTTTCAACCAAAATATCAGTATACGGTGCGAAAGGTTGTTCCAATAGACGGGGAAGTGACCGTAAATTTTGACGTGGTCACTGAGCTAAGGTGACTATTAAATCCGCGAGTACTTTTCTCCAGCTCTAAAATATACAATGATTTCAAACATTCCTGTTTCCTCCATCAGACTTATAGACGACGAACCCGTAAAATTCGAAGCTTCTGTTGAAGAGACCCTCACTGGTCGCAGTCAAAACACTTCTACTGAGATGACAGTACACGAACATAAATTCACTATGGAGCTCATAAAGACCGCAGAGAGCTATAAGCCTGGCCTGAAATGCACATCGTTTGTAAGTCTCTCATTTTGTCGATGATATGAGTCTGGGATGTCTGTTCTGCTCAGCTTCTACCTTGTTTCATTTTTAATTGTAGATAAAAATCGCCTATCACGACGGCTCTCCGGTCCAGGACCAGACTCATCCTGTAGAAATTTCGTATGGATTCAACCACGACCAAGCTTCTTATACAAATATCACAAAAATGTTGGACAAACATGGGATGATCCAATTGGATTTTTACCCATCCTCAGACCCCTGTTACAAATTTGCCACGTACTATATCGAGGTAATTTATGCTGAGAAGATTGAAGCTCTGAAGAACATCTAAGAACTGTTTGGTCTTTATACAGGCACACTACCTAAACATGCACGAGACTTTTGACGGAACATGCCGAGCCCACTCACCGAGCGGGACATACATACGGGCTGTTCTGAAGACAGATAGTCCCAAGGTGTGTATAGAAGTGGCTTTAGATATATTCTACAACAAATACAATCTGTGTAACTCTGGTTTCAGGTGAGCGGAGATGTTGAAATAGAAGTGAACTCTACAGTTCCTCTGAAATATCTTAGCTACGAGGTGATTGGCCGTGGCGATATCTTGGCGGCAGACTCTGTGCAAGTAGCTGAAAAGAAGACAACGACTTTTAGGTGACTCATCTAGATCTTGGAAAAGTTGTTAGAAATTTTTACTGAGCAGACGTTTCCCTTTCTAGATTCCTGGCTACTCAATCAATGGCTCCTACTGCTCATGTAGTCGTCTACTACACGCGAGACGACGGTGAAATAGTCGCGGATGCATTGGATGTTCATTTGAATGGAACTTTATTAAACTTTGTGCGTAATGAGTTGATTTCTTTGTGTAATTATCAGGTTTAGTTTATGCTAGTTGCGGGTGTTAATCTTTTCAATCATGCATTGTTAAAGGTCGAGATCGCGACTACACCACAGGAGACTAAACCTGGAGAAAGTGTACTTCTTACGGTCACATCAAAGCCGAATTCGTACGTCGGATTACTCGGCGTCGATCGAAGCTCCATTCTACTGAAATCGGGAAACGATATATCTCACGTTAGTAATCGGAAATCGAAGAATTTGTCAGACGTTTGGAAACAGGAAAAAGCATCCCTTTTTTCCTATGAGCCTCAAAACCTATCTCAAAAACGCCCTAACCGATTTTGATGAAGAAAATAGGAAAATTTTAGGCTTTCAAAATAAAGAATTATCATACTATCACCAAAAGAAAGTTTCAACAAAATTAAAAATGACAGCCAAACCCATGTCAAGTTCACGTGAAATTCACCGTATATATGTATACATCAAGAACTCTGCATATACATAATTATCATTTATAGGACCAAGTAATGAATCAACTAAGATCCTATGACGCTGATGATGAGTTTTCTTCGAGGGATTCTAAATGGGGTAATTCACTCTGGAATCCCGGCTCATCCTCTGCTTTCGATGTCTTTAATGTACGTATCTGGCTTTTGGTAATTGTGTATTCAAGAAATTGAACTACTAAATAGTATAATTAATTGATTGATTTCAGAAATACGGAATAGTTGTCTTGACCAACGGCTTTGTCTACCAGGAACGTTCGCAATGTGAGTTCGTCGTTGATTTAGTGTCTAAGAAATTCTTTCTTCTATCACTCTTCATTCAACACTTGAAAAAAAAAAAATCACCGATAGGATTTGAGACTCAATAACTCTGACTTTGCATCAAACTTGAAACTAATTAACATAAATCCAGGAATCTACTATCTGCTGCCGGATCCACTGATCACTTACTTATAATCTAACATAGATCATATTCTGTAGTGTACGCCGAAGATTGTATGTACGCAATGAACGAGGACAATTTGGAAGATGTTTCAGGCGCCTTACGATGTGGCTTGCGATCAGATATGAATGACAGATATTTGGCGGAACCTGAAAAAATGCCCGAAAAACTCCCTGAGAAAGTGCGCAAGAACTTCCCTGAAACATGGATTTGGGAAATGCTTGATGCTGGGTGAGCAACCATATTTATCAATTGACAAAGGATATCTGTGAATATGAAGCTTCTTTTTATCTCTATGTCAGATTTACAGTCTCGTTTGATCATAGTCATATACTATTTAAGCTTTATCATTATCGTACTGTTTAAAAATCGATCATTGTCTATTAAAACCGATTCAATATCCTGACTTGTTCATCAGCATGATGTGTCTAGCTATTATTCAACTGATGTCAAATCTCTAGAGGATTATACGAGCCGAAGGAAGGTTTACGACGATGGACAGTACTTGACTAATAGGCGAATAATTTTCCACCCACTTACTTACCACACGCGCGTTCAACAAGTAATAATTATATCTTATTTTCCTTTCCCAATCAAGTCGAGGTTGTAATAAACGCATATAGCTGTGCAAGAGAATGTTATGTTATATTGTTGTAAAATGTGTGTGTGTGTGTGTGTGTGATACTGTTAGATTCAATATTCTCCTAGATCGTTAGAGATCGATTCCAAGAATGCCAGGAATACTTGGTGGTAGACTAGCGGAACTCCTGTATGATACGAGCCCTGCGTCTCCGTAATGCATTACATCTGATAGACACACTTTTGGCGAAATTTTCTGCAGGTTATTTAATTATACCATCTCCCTCTCGCACGCTTACTACTTATTTATCAACCCTTTTGGGAGAAAAAGGAACAAGTTCACTTCCTCTATCACTCTGTGCATCGTTTTTAATCAGACTGTCTGTTACTCCAAGTCACCACGATCTATTGATGTAATATACTAGATCTTTCGAATTTGTTAAAGTTTACAAGTTTATTTATCAAAACAGGCCCGACGGAAAAACAATTCTTAAGAAATCTGTACCAGACACAATCACCTCTTGGGTGCTTACCGCATTCTCAGTTGATCCCGTTCACGGATTTGGTCTGATAGAAGAACCGAGAAAGGTATGTATCTAATCCAGTAAAGAATCTTCACACAAATGCTTATTATCTACCTTTGATGTTTCAGCTTACAGTCTTTCAACCAGTCTTCATATCCCTTGACCTTCCCTACGCAGTAATACGGGGAGAAATTGTCGCCATACCTATCGTAGTTTTCAACTATATGAGAAAAGATATTACAGCTGAGGTAATATTGGAAAATGAAGGGCAATTCGATTTTGCTGAAGCAACTAACGAGGTTCATGAGACCCCAAGTACGTTGACACCGACTGACTCTGAGCAAGATCAGAGATTCGAGACTAAAAATTTACTTCTTTTACAGAACTAGAACTCCGCCGCACGAAGACAATTGAAGTAAAGGCTGCTTCTGGGAGCTCCGTTTCCTTCCTGATTATCCCAAAGAAGTTAGGCCACATTATTATCAAAGCTACGGCAACTAGTGCATTGGCAGGAGACAGTGTAGAGCAGAAATTGCTTGTCAAGGTCTGGTTGTTTTATTAGTTTTTTAGAAACGCCAGACAGATAGTTCGACAGACTAACTTTTTAATGGTTTTTCAGTGCGAAGGAGAGACTCAGTATGAAAATAAGGCGATATTTGTTGATCTAAGAAACTCCAAATCCTTCGAAACGAGCGTACCGATAGATATACCCGAGAATTCTATCCCGGGATCTGAATATATCGAAGTTTCTGCAGTAGGTGAGAAGCCGGGAAGATAATTAATCAAAAACAGCAAAAACTGACCCCATTCATTGCCTTACAGGTGATATCCTCGGACCAAGTCTTCCTAATCTTGCTAATCTAATCAAAATGCCATATGGATGTGGAGAGCAGAATATGCTTAACTTCGTGCCCAATATAGTCGTGATAAACTATCTCAAGGTACTAAAAGTGAAGAAAAAAAACTAATTTCCTATATGGATCGCCTATTTATACCTATTTTTCAACAGAGTACAAACCAATTGACTGAGGCAGTCCACGGAAAGGCATTGAAATTCCTAGAAGTTGGATACCAACAGGAATTGACTTACCGCCATGAGGATGGATCCTTCAGTGCTTTTGGAAAGTCTGATAAAAGTGGTAGCACATGGTGGGTGGAGTTTTATCTTATGCAGAAAAGTTTCTTGATGGAAATGATCTATGAACTTGTTATAATCGATTTATCCACATATCAGGCTCACAGCATTCGTTGCCAAGTCGTTTATCCAGGCCGCCGAACACATAACTATAGAGGATAGAATAATAAAAGAGGCCTTGCAGTGGCTGGTGAAGACTCAATCACCGGAGGGGAATTTTCCTGAGATGGGAATGGTCTGCTATCAAGCTATGCAGGGAGGTGCAGCAAAGGGGTTGGCATTAACAGCGTTCACTCTAATGGCCTTTCTCGAGAACCCGGTGAGTCCTTAAACTCAAATTCCTCTATCTTCAATTGTCTTATGGCCAAACTAACTCAACTTATTCCAGAACTATGTCCTAGAGTATGACAACACAATAACCAAGGGAGTAGATTACATAATCCGCAATCTCGAAGGGCTTGACGACGTTTACTCACTGTGTCTCTGTGCCTACGTTCTCAACCTGGCTAAACATCCCAACGAAGAGGCAGCCTTTCAAAGAATGCTATCTAAAGCTGAACAAAGCAAAGATCACCTATGGTGGAGTAAACCGGTACCAAAGGATGACAATAACCCTTGGTACTCAAAGCCGAACTCTGTAAACGTAGAAATGACTTCTTATGCAATGCTGACTTATCTGAAAAGAAATATGGTCGCAGATTCTTTGCCTATCATGAAGTGGCTGGTCAGCCAGAGGAATGGTGATGGAGGATTCGCCTCTACACAGGTTTGTGATAGATTTTGAAATCATTCAGAGATGTTCTACTCTGTACTTTGTGGTATAAAATTTCCGCTTCCAGGACACAGTAATTGGAATTTACGCGCTTTCAAAACTGGGACAGAAACTATCATCTGGAAATAGCCACATGGATATATCGTTTACATACGAATACGGGGGCCAGAGCAACATTAGTGTCAGCCCAGAGAATAACATCATCCTCCAGAAGCACGTTGTACGTTTAATTCACACATCTACAGCCTCTGGTTCTGATCGATTTTCTCACTCGGTTCGAAATTTTGTTTACAGATACCGGGAAAAACTCGTGAGGTCAACATCTCTGCAACCGGAGACGGATTCGCGATAATTCAAGTATCTTACAACTACAATCTAAACATGACTGGTGCCTGGCCTCTATTCACGCTAAATCCTCAAGTGGGTAAAAACTCGGACGCTAATCACTTGCAGCTTTTAATTTCCTCTGGGTGAGAATAATCTTTAATTCATTGTAACAAAGAAATCAAATGATTCTTTTAACACAATCTAAAGTTTTTCTTATTTTGTCTAAAATCCCAGATTCATACCGACGAAAGAAGCCAATGAGAGTAACATGGCCGTTATGGAAGTTAGTTTCCCATCCGGTTTTATATTCGACGTCGACTCCCTTCCAAGTCTGGAATCATCTGAACACGTTAAGCGAGTGGAGACTAAAAACGGAGACACCATGGTCGTTCTGTACTTTGATAAGGTACAAAATCATAGTTAATTCTTTGCACTACTCATTCTCACATGTAATAAAACTTTCTCTACTTTAGATGGTAAAAGACGAATACTGCGTAACTGTATCCGCGTTCAGAACGCACAAAGTAGCCAAGCAAAAGCCAGTCCCAGTCTCAATTTACGACTACTACGATTCCTGTAAGGATCTTTAAACTATACGAATTGTACAACAAACTTTTGCTTCATTCTAAACGTTTCTGTTCATCTTTTCAGCTCGCAGAGCCACAGTATTCTACGAACCAATGACAGCTACACTAAACGATATTTCCGAAGATTAAGACAGTGTTAGTGAGTGCTAAATCCGTAAGATTTAGGACGAGACGGTTCAGGATTAGGAGCCAGTGTCCAATACTTCATTTACTCAAGTGCTAAAATATTTTCTATTATTATTTTTCTAAATCTTTTTATTAATTTACCTATAGCTTTGATACAGCATATTTGATCAGTTAATTTCAATATATTTTATACTTTATTTTTGTTACAACTACGACTAGAAATAAACTAAGTGGTTCGTTTAATTGCATTGAATCTAATCATATACTTCTTATTTCTCATCGAAAATCTTTAACACAGCGTAGCTTCTCATTCATTGATTTATTCATTCATTCATTCATTCAGATATTTCCTCCTATTTTAGACAAGAAGTAGCCAAGTTCTATGAAAAATCCGCTCATAGAACGCATCAGAAACCTGAGTACCGGTTCCAGGTATTATGGATGCTTTCTTTCTCTACCTGGCACTGATTCCGGAAAATAAGAGCTCAACGTTTTTGAAAAGGATAGGAAAATGCGGGAGATAAATAAGAAGAGGGACTTGAAAGAGACTCGAATATCGTTACATCCTCTACTAATATACTTACTTCTTTTATCTCAAGCCTATTAGCAGACTGTGAACCACGCTAACGTTTCGCTCTTTCGACCTTATTTTTGAGCGATTTATCAGATTTATTTCCTCAAATATTTACGCCTCATTGCTGTAATGACAAATCAAAGTCCTTCCTTTCAACAGTTTCAATGCTAACAGAAAATTGGGCGAAATAATCATTCTAAAACTGATATTTTTCTTTCGTTTTTTCTATTATGTTTCTTCTTTTTAAATCGGTCATAGGCCACGCTAAAAACCGGAGCTAGAGATAGATTATAAATCTTTTTTTTTTTTTTAATGATTCTTGCATCGTGTAGCGGGTATTGGAAAGAGTTAGTTGATGATAAACGGCTATAATTAACTACGCGTATCTGGCAGAGGATAACCTTTATGAATTTTTTACTCCACGATATAATAATCGTACGATTACTGATGCCTTTCTACGAAAAATAAACAAGCTGTATGTAAATATGTATAATATTTGTACCAGGCTCGGCGACGAGTTGTCATATTGTAGATGTAACAAACACGAGCGTACGTTATATATACGTACATGCATATATTTTTAATGATGGGGAAATCCCGATTCCTCTGAAATACACATTATATCGGCGTATGTATGTATACATACATCGATACGCGGGCTCTGTACAGTTAAGGCAACGGAAAAAGTGGGGAATAGGGAAAAAGTATAAAAGGAAAGGACCGGTACAACCTTGGTTCGTTTACGTCTAGTCTTCCAAGGTAGGTGGTCAGCTATCTTTCAGTGGTAACCAGTTTCACATTCAACAGCGTTATAACGCGTCCTCTTTCTTTACATTTAAATTCAACTTCAGTTCTACTAACGACATAAAACACCTGATTATTATATCACTGTATTGAAATTTTAATCAAAATAATTATATCATCAGGGGAGAAAAAAACCGGGTGACAACTGACTGCAGCTTAATATTCTTCTTCTTCTTGTTTTCCTTCTTCAGGTGAGTCATAGCTCGTTTTAACACTTTAGTTATCAATGATTGCATTGCTAAGAACTGAAAGTATCCTCCAGGTGTTTCCATATCCTTGAATAGCAATAACAATAATGATATAGTAACACTGTTGAAGATGTATTAA
This sequence comes from Macrophya alboannulata, assembly GCA_949628255.1. Classification (NCBI taxonomy): domain Eukaryota; kingdom Metazoa; phylum Arthropoda; class Insecta; order Hymenoptera; family Tenthredinidae; genus Macrophya; species Macrophya alboannulata. The sequence continues at coordinate 23,737,936 of OX451207.1, forward strand.
CAATATCATTATATCCATTTTTAGGATATAACGGCATTATTATGGGCACCTTGTGGCCTCCATTATTATTAATCATCGGGATAATTGCCTGTGCCACATCATCTCCGTAAGTACATGAAAACACGTATTTCAAATATTATATAATCTTGTGATGAAAAAAAAAAAGATATTGAAGAGTTCCAATGTTGCTAAAACCAATTAACGATCATCGCACTACCATAATTACACTCCAACATAATTAGTTTGCATACTTATTACAAAATTGGAATATTTCGAATCTTCGTAAGATTAGTTCTTGTTTTCTTGTTGTTGTTTTGTCGAGTTTTATTCAGATTTGTTAATTTCAACATTCTCACTGATAATTATGATAACTATTTTTAATACTGTCTTCTTATTAAACAAGGTACTACACAGTAATAGCACCCAGAATAGTGAGGCCAAACTCTGATTACCATGTGGCCATCAGTACAACCGGAATATCCGAGCCTTCCACTATTTCCGTCGAAATAAACGGGACTCTGGACTCTGGAGATACCTATAATGTCTCTCAAACTACAGTGGTCGAACCCCACTCAACTCGTCTAATCAAGCTTCAGGTCTGATCACTGTTTATAGTCACAGAAATTATCGTGGTGTGCATTGTGGTCAGTCTGATATCAATAAGATTCACGTTTTTCTGAGCTATTGGTCCAAAATTCTTGAAATTTGAACAACGCGTTCTCAAACCAATTAAGGAAATGATCAGAAGTGTAGTTCTTTACTCCCACCGGTATCAATTATGTTTTAATTACATGTGTAATCGTGCTTTCTATAGATTGGAGACACACCACCTGGAAATTACAAGTTAGTTGCTCAAGGGCTGTCGGGAATTGAATTCCATAATTCTACCGATCTTCAATACGTCCATAAGAGTCACTCAGTTTTTATACAAACTGATAGAGCAGTCTACAAGCCAGGAAGCAAGGTCTTATTCCGTGTCCTGGTGCTGAACTCTAAACTACGTCCTGTGCAGAGTGGGACAGAACTGGGCATATACGCAACGGTGAATAATTCGGGATTTAATCTAAATTATCTCAGTTTTTCATTCTTCTTGATCACCGCTTTCTCAATTCATAAAACAGGATGGACAGGGGAATCGAGTTAAACAATGGAAGCAGCAGATGGACAACAAGGGCGTGTTTTCTGGAGAGCTGCAACTCTCCGACGAGCCAGTTTTAGGGGACTGGAAAATCTTTGTCAATGTATTCGACCGGACTGTCGAAAAGTCGTTCCAAGTCGCACAATACATTCTACCTAAGTTCGAGGTGTTCATAGAGATTCCAAAGATCGTAACTTTGAAAGACTCTGCGATAACGGCTATCATCAGAGCAAAGTAATTGAGTTTGAGTCAATTTTCGGCACACACACTCAGCAAAATAGTGAACGGTTTATTGGAATCCATAAACTTTTTCATTCATATTACAGATACACATACGGCAAGTCTGTGAAAGGAGAAGCGACGATCACAGCTTCAACGGAAGTATTTTCAGGCTATTATCGACCAATGTTTCCATCTTCAGTGCGAAAGGTTGTTCCAATAGACGGGAAAGCAATCGTAAATTTCGATCTAGCTCGTGAACTGAGGTGATTTTGGAAACCTCGAACCTTTCTCCCTCTCTAAAATTCCACAATAACAAATATTTTGATTTTCACTATCAGGCTAACCGACGATTATAGTGGACCTGTGAAACTTGAAGTCGTCGTCGATGAGGCACTCACTGGTCGCAGTCAAAACAGTTCCATTGACATAAAACTACACAAACATAAATACACTATGGAGCTCATAAAGACCGCAGAGAACTATAAGCCTGGCCTGAAATACACAACGTTTGTGAGTCTCACCTATTTTCGGCAAAAATGAATGACCCAGCGGTCTTAACTACTTATCTTGCAATTATTTCGTTTTAAATTGCAGATAAAAATCGCCCATCACGACGGCTCTCCGGTCCAGGATGAGATCAATCCTGTACAAATTGCGTACGGTCTTGGCTACGACCCAGCTTCGTTTACAACCATCAATAGGATTTTAGACAAACACGGGATGATCCAGCTGGACCTGTACCCGGCCTTGGACACCAATGACACTGCAGACTACTTCAATATCGAGGTAAACTACACTGATATGATTGAAACACGATAAAACGTCTATAAACTGTTTGTCTTTGTATAGGCACAGTACTTGAACCTGCACCAGTGGTTCGGAGGATCAAACCGAGCTCTCTCACCGAGCGGGACATACATACAGGCAATTTTAAAGACAGATAATCCTAAGGTGTGTATAAAAGTAGCTTTAGATATATTCTACAACAAATAAAATCTGTGTAACTCTGGTTTCAGGTGGGCGAAGATGTTGAAATTGAGGTGAACTCTACAGCTCCTCTGAAATATCTTAGCTACGAGGTGATTGGTCGCGGTGATATCTTGGCGGCAGATTCCGTACAAGTAGCTGAAAAGAAGACAACGACTTTTAGGTGACTCATCTAGCTCTTGGAAAAGTTGTTAGAAATTTTCACTAAGCTGACGTTTTCCTTACTAGATTCCTCGCCACTCATTCAATGGCTCCTACTGCTCATGTAGTTGTCTACTACATGCGAGATGACGGTGAAATAGTCGCGGATGCATTGGATGTTCATTTGAATGGAACTCTATCAAACTTTGTGCGTAATGAGTTGATTTCTTTGTGTAATTATCAGGTTTAGTTTATCCTAATTGCGGGTGTTAATCTTTCTAATCGTGCATTGTTTAAGGTCGATATCGCGACCACACCAAAAGAGGCAAAACCCGGAGAAAGCGTGGATCTCCTAATCACATCGAAACCGAATTCTTGCATCGGATTACTCGGCGTCGATCAAAGCTCCATTCTACTAAAATCCGGGAACGATATTTCTCACGTGAGTAATCAGAGTTCGCAGAACCTGTTCCTGCTATTTTTTTTTTCTTCAAAAGTTATACCTAAAAAATTGTTGCTAGTGATGAAAAAGATGGACACTAAAAAACATGAAATTTACCATAAATTAAAGAGTGGGTTTATCACATGAGGACTACGGATCTTTTTTGTAGAGCATTCAATTCCCTACAAGAATATATGTAATCAATTATCGTTCACAGGAACAAGTAATGAATGAAATCAGGTCCTACGAAAAAGGTGATGAGTTTTCTCTGGGCTATCCTAGATGGCGTAGTTCATTCTGGAATCCTGGCTCATCCTCTGCCTCTGATGTCTTCGACGTATGTATCTGAATTTTGATAATTATTCTTCAAAGAGATTGAAGTACAGAACAGTATAATCAATTGATTTCAGACAACTGGAACTGTTGTCTTGACCAACGGCTTTGCCTACGAGAGACCTCGGCTGGGTAAGTTTCTCGTTGATTTAACATTGTGACTTATCACAGTTGAAGTAATAATAATTTTCCAAACAAGCACTGATAGTTTTAAATCGTAAATTAAATTCTCATACATACAGGGTGAGTTTTTTTAAAACTGTTACAAGCGAATATATCGAGAACTGTTCGAGGTCCATTGATTTCCCGCTTATAATCTAACTTAAATTATATTCGGCAGTATACGCCCTAGCTAGTTTTGGCGGTGTGGCGTATCAAAATTCTGTGGCGCGTCCTGGATTACTCGTTCCATCCTTTGCACGCGGTCAACCAGAGCCGCCTAAAGTGCGCAAAAGCTTCCCCGAAACCTGGCTTTGGGAAATGCTTGACGCAGGGTAAGCTACTTTTACTACTTGCCAATAAATTTCTATGAATGCAAAGCCCCTCGTTATCCGAATATCTTGAATCACCGTCATTTTCTTTTCACACGTAAATCACTACGATCTGTTCATGTAATATACTAGATATCTTTAATTTGTTGAAGTTTACAAATTTATTTATCCAATACAGGCCCGATGGAACAACAATTCTTAAAAAATCTGTACCAGACACAATCACCTCTTGGGTGCTTACCGCATTCTCAGTTGACTCTGATCACGGATTTGGCCTCATAGAAGAACCGAGAAAGGTGTGTATCTAATTGGAAAAAGAATCTTTACAATAATCCTAATTAACCACTTTTCCATATTTCAGCTTACAGTCTTCCAGTCATTTTTCTTGTCCCTCAACCTTCCTTACTCTGTAATACGGGGTGAAATTGTCGCTATACCTATCGTAGTCTTCAACTATTTGGACAAGGATCTTATGGCTGAGGTAGTCCTGGAGAATGAAGGCCAATACGAGTTTGCTGAAGCAACTAACGAGGTTCACGAGGCCCCAAGTACGTAGGCCACGACTGACTCTGATCAAAATCATAAATTCGAAAATGAAAATTAACTTCTTTCACAGAGCTAGAACTCCGCCGTACGAAGACAATTGAAATAAAGGCTGCATCTGGAACCTCCGTTTCCTTCCTGATCATCCCAAAGAAGTTAGGCCACATTATTATCAAAGCTACAGCCACAAGTGCCTTGGCCGGAGATAGCATAGAGCAGCCATTGCTTGTCAAGGTCTGCTTGTTTTATTAGTTTTTCGGAAACGGTTAACAGTTCGACATCCCAAGTTTCTTATGATTTTTCAGCCTGAAGGAGAAACTCAGTACGAGAATGAGGCAATATTTATTGATCTAAGAAACTCCACGACCTTTGAAACGAGCATACCGGTAGATATACCGGAAGATGCAGTCTCCGGATCTGAACATATTGAGGTTTCTGCAGTAGGTAAGAAACCTAGCAGATATTGAGTTAGGGACAGCTAAAACCGACACCGTCATTCATTTACAGGCGATATCCTCGGACCCACCCTTCCTAATCTTGCCAATCTTATCAAAATGCCATATGGATGTGGAGAACAGAACATGCTCAACTTTGTGCCGAATATAGTGATAATAAACTACCTCAAGGTATTGAAATAGAAGATCGGAACTGATTTTTTTTATACATCGCGTATTTATACCGATTTTTCAACAGAGTACGAACCAATTGACTGAGTCAGTACACGGAAAGGCATTGAAATTCCTAGAAGTTGGATACCAACAGGAATTGACTTACCGCCATGAGGATGGATCCTTCAGTGCTTTTGGAAAGTCTGATAAAAGTGGTAGCACATGGTGGGTGGAGTTTTATCTCATACAGAAAAGTTTCTTCATGAAAATGATCTGTGAACTTGTTATAATCGATTTATCCACACATCAGGCTCACAGCATTCGTTGCTAAGTCGTTCATCCAGGCTGCCGAACACATAACTATAGAGGATAGAATAATAAAAGAGGCCTTGCAGTGGTTGGCAAAGACGCAATCACCGGAAGGGAATTTCCCCGAGGTCGGAGTGGTCAGCCATCAAGCTATGCAGGGAGGTGCAGCTAAGGGACTGGCATTGACGGCGTTCACTCTAATCTCCTTTCTTGAGAACCCGGTGAGACCTTTAACTCAAATCCCTCCATCTTCGATTGTCTTATGGCGAAACTAACTCAATTTATTCCAGAACTATGTCCCAGAGTATAACAGCACAATAACCAAGGGAGTAGATTACATAATCCGCAATCTCGAAGGGCTTGACGACGTTTACTCACTGTGTCTCTGTGCCTACGTTCTCAACCTGGCTAAACATCCCAACGAAGAGGCAGCCTTCGAAATAATGCTATCTAAGGCTGAACAAAGCAAAGATCACCTATGGTGGAGCAAGTCGATACCAGAGGATGACAAGAACCCGTGGTACTTAAAGCCGAACTCTGTAAACGTAGAAATGACTTCTTACGCAATGCTGACGTACCTGAAAAGAAATATGGTCGCAGATTCTCTGCCCATCATGAAGTGGCTGGTCAGCCAGAGGAATGGTGATGGAGGATTCGCCTCCACACAGGTTTGTGATAGATTTTAAAATCTTTCAGAGATGTTCTACTCTGTACTTTGTGGTATAAAATTTCCGCTTCTAGGACACGGTAATTGGAATTTACGCGCTTTCAAAACTGGGAGAGAAACTATCGTCTGGAAATAGCCACATGGATATATCGTTTACATACGAAGACGGGGGCCAGAGAAACATTAGTGTCAACCCAGAAAATAACATCATCCTTCAGAAGCACGTTGTACGTTTAAACTCACACATCTACAGCCTCTGGTTCTGATCGATTTTCTTACTCAATTCAAAATTTTGTTTACAGATACCGGGGAAAACTCGTGAGGTCAACATATCTGCAACTGGAGACGGATTTGCGATAATTCAAGTATCTCACAACTACAATCTGAACAACACTGGCGCCTGGCCTCTATTTACGCTAAATCCTCAAGTAGGAAACAACTCGGACGCTAATCACTTGCACCTATCAGTTTGCTCTGGGTGAGAATAATCTTCAATCCGTTATAGAAAAGAGATCGAATGATTCTTATAATAGTAGGACCAAGTAAACTGTTTTTTTTTTTTTTTTTTTTTTGTACGAAATCCCAGATTCATACCGACAGAAGAAGCCAGCGAGAGTAACATGGCCGTTATAGAAGTTAGTCTCCCATCCGGGTTTGCACTCGACCTCGACACCCTTCCCAGCCTGAAAGCATCTCAACACGTCAAGCGAGTGGAGACTAAGAACGGAGACACTGTAGTCGTTTTGTACTTTGATAAGGTCCGAATTCGCCGTCAAGTTTTAGTACAGATCATTCTCACATTGAATTAAACTCTTCTTTTCTTGTTTAGATGGTGAGAGAGGAATACTGCGTAACTGTGTCCGCGTTCAGGACGCACAAAGTAGCCAAGCAAAAGCCAGTCCCAGTCTCAGTTTACGACTATTACGATTCCTGTAAGGATCTTTAAACTATACGAATTGAAAACAAACTCTCGCTTCATTCTAATCGTTTCTGTTCTTCTTTCTAGCCCGAAGAGCCACAGTATTCTACGAACCGATGGCAGCTACGTTGTGCGACATCTGCGAGGGTGAAGACTGCGGTAATACGTGTCAGACCGGAAATGCGTAGGAGGAGACGGTACGAGCTGTGGAGCCAGCGACCAACACCACATCTGGTTGATCGCGATAATATATTTTTTACTATATTTTTAAGATCTCTTTCAATACGAATGATGATATTCAACTCGTCCCTAACGATGAGAATTCATTAATATTATTCCCACAATTTTCAGAAGATAATATGTATAACCTTGAAGTCTGGTGATGCGATGTAATTATTATATTCATATGTGACCTGCTTTTTCAATACTCCCACATACATATGCATAAAATAGATTAAACAGTGCCATGGAACCTGTTGCTGACTATAAAAAAGATGTGAAACAATTGTTTAATAAATATTTTCACAAATACAAAATCATCTATATCCTAATGATGTTTCGCAATTTATTCTTCGCATTAATAATCCTGTAGAACAAAAAAAAAACCTGCTTAGGCATATTAGTTTTATTGCATGAACCGTACTTTTATTCCTAGAAATATTCGCTTGATCGTAACTAATTATAAACGCGTACATATACCCTCGAGGCACAACCTTGATGAATTTTGTACCTTATTGCAGAATAATTAGACACGCGGTTCGAAGGGGAATAACTGTTATAGCTGCCACAATCAACACCACGTACACGTAATATACATATTGGGCTATTACGCGTGGAGCGGATCAATCACCTCTCGGATATGTTTTTGATTTTGCATGCCGATTGCCCTCGAGGAGTTAGTTTTTTGTGCCAAAAGATTTTTTAATTATAGCGTAAAATTCGTCGAGTTATTTAATGCATAAACAGATTCGAGCAGTTTTTTTTGTTTTTTTTTTCATAGATTCATAACTTCGCCAAAAATAATGTTAGACTCAATTCTTTTTTTTTCTTCTACGCGGAAAGTCTCGCAGAATGTGTACAAAAATAAAAGAAAGTTTACTTATCAATTTAACAATTAAATTTTCAAAGTTTTTTTTTAAACACTGCAACGCGATCGAAGTTTTTTTTTTTTTTTTTTCTTAAATACCCTGTGAATTAATTTTAAATACGTGATTTGCCTCAATGAAAAATCTGAGAAAAATACTGTAGTTTCCCAATGGCAACTACAAAGTTTCGAAAATGTGTTTCTTTCCCTTTTTGATATATTTCGGTTTAAAGTCATACAGCATACATATTGTGAGAGCGAAGGCGCATGAGAAGGAAGAATAAATCATGTAATAAATAAATGTAGTATTATGTTCATTACAAGGTGACTGGAGATCCGCTCGACGCGGAAAAGCCTGTATATATCTTTCATAATCGAAAGAAAACGATTGCTCGGAAAAAAAAAAAAAAAGTATCGGTATTATACCCACTTATTAAAAATATACGGGGGCTTCAGGGAATATTTTAAGCGAGTAGTGGGGAATAGAGGAAGAGTATAAAGAGCAGCAACCGACACCAACGTTCCTTGATTTTTGTGTATCGTCATCCAAGGTAGGTTGTCCGATATTTAACTCTTCCATCAGTTCTACTCTTATAGCTTCGAAATTTAATATAAAATATTTTTCGTCTGATTAACAACGTAAATCAGTCGATGTTTATCATGGTATACGTATAGAAATAATAATCAAAAAAGTATATCATTAAGAAAGGAAAACCTGGGCGACAACTCATACAACTTCACATTATTCTTCTTCTTTTCCTTCTTCAGGTGAGTCATAACTCGTTTTACCACTTATATTATTAGAAGGTATATACATCAATGATAGCATTTCCAAGAACTGAAAGTATCTTCGAATGTTTCCATATATCCTTGAAGAGCAATAACAATAATGGTATAGCAACACTGCTGAAGATATAATGTATGAATATCATTATATATCCACTTTTCAGGACTAATACGACGTACGTTATTATGGGTACCTTGTGGCCTCCCTTGTTCGTCATTATCGGAATAATTGCCTCTACCTGCACTTCATCGCCGTATGTACATTGGCATCAAAACATATTTCTATAATTTTAAAACCAACTGCAGACGATCATTATATATTAATTATAGGGATTACACATCACTGATCGCACTGCAATATAATTGATTCACATACTCAAATCTTCTCAAGACTGGTTTTCTGTCAAATTTTATTTAGTTATTTTAACATTTTAACATTTTTGCTAATAATTGTACTACCTACTACTACAACATTCTCTTCCTATTAAACAAGGTACTACACAGTAATAGCACCGAAAGTAGTGAGGCCAAACTCTGATTACCACGTGGCCATCAGTACCACAGGAACATCCGAGCCTTCCACTATTTACGTTGAATTAAGCGCGGACGTGAACTCTGGAAATACCTACAATATCTCTCAAACTACAGTAGTCGAACCCTACTCAACTCGTCTAATCAAACTTGAGGTCTGATCACTGTTTATATAGCCATAGAAATTATCGTGGTGTGCATTCTGGTCAATTTGATATCAATAAGATTCACGTTTTTCTAAGCTATTGGTCGAAAGTTCTTAAAATTTGAACAACACGTTCTCAAATCAATTAAGGAAATGATCGGAAAGTGTAGTTCTTCACTCCCACCGGTATCAATTATTTTTTAATTACATGTGTAATCGTGCTTTCTACAGATTGGAAACGAACCACCTAGAAATTACAAGTTAGTTGCTCGAGGGCTGTCTGGAATTGAATTCCATAATACTACCGATCTTCAATACGTCTATAAGATTCACTCAATTTTTATACAAACTGATAGAGCAGTCTACAAACCAGGGAGCAAAGTCTTATTCCGTGTCCTGGTGCTGAACTCTAGACTACGTCCTGCACAGAGTGGGACAGACCTGGACATATACGCAACGGTGATTAATTCGGGATTTAATCTACAAATTAGCTCAGATTTTCATTCTTCTTGATCACCGTTTTCTCAATTCATAAAACAGGATGGACAGGGAAATCGAGTTAAGCAGTGGAAACAGCAGCTGGACAGCAAGGGCGTGTTTTCTGGAGAGCTGCAGCTCTCCAACGAGCCAGTTTTAGGGGACTGGAATATCTTTGTCAATGTATTAGACCAGATTGTCGAAAAGCCGTTCCAAGTCGCAGAATACGTTCTACCTAAGTTCGAGGTGTTCATAGAGATTCCAAAGATCGTAACTTTGAAAGACTCCGCGATACCGGCTATCATCAGAGCAAAGTAATTGAGTTTTGAGTCAATTTTCGGCACACACACTCAGCAAAATAGTGAACGGTTTTTATTGAAATCCGTAAACTTTTTCATTCGCATTACAGATACACATACGGCAAGTCTGTGAAAGGAGAAGCCACGATCACAGCTTCCACGGAAAAATTCTCAGGCTATTATGAACCCTTCGCATCTTCGGTGCGGAAGGTTGTCCCAATAGACGGGAAAGCGACCGTGAATTTCGACTTAGTCTCTGAACTGCGGTGACTTTTTAAATCTTGAACCTTTCCTTCTCTATAAAATTTCACACTGACAATTATATCAAAATTTTCTTTATTAGACTAACAGAGGATACAGATCGACACATAAATCTCCATGTCACTGTTGAAGAGGCACTCACTGGCCGCAGACAAAATACTTCCGTTAAGATGACAGTACACAAACATAAATACACTATAGAGCTTATAAAAACCGCAGAAAACTATAAGCCCGGCCTGAAGTACACATCGTTTGTGAGTTTCGCTTATTCTGTCGAAATTTGAAAACTCAGGAGTCTTTACCGCTCACGATGGATGCTATTATTTCGTTTTGATTCACAGATAAAAATCGCCCATCACGACGGTTCTCCGGTCCAGGACAATACCAATCCCGTAAAAATTCGGTACGGTTTCAGCTACGACGCATTTAGTTATACAACGATCACCAGGATGTTGGATAAACACGGGATGATCAAATTGGACTTTTACCCATCCCTAGACCTTAACAATACAGCAAAGCCCTTGCATATCATGGTAAACTAAACTGAGATTATTGAAACTTGAAAAACGTTTGAAAACCGTTTATCTCTATACAGGTCCAATACTTGAACCTAGAACAGTGGCTTACGACGACAGACCGAGCCGTCTCACCGAGCATGACATACATACAGGCTGTTTTAAAGACGGAAAAGCCCATGGTGTGTATAAAATTACCGCTGGACCAATTCCCCCCCCAAAAAATATGATTTTTATAACTCTTACCCCAGGTGAGCGAAGATGTTGAAATCGAAGTGAACTCTACAGTCCCTCTGAAGTATCTCAGCTACGAGGTTCTGGGCCGAGGCGATATCCTGGTGGCAGATTCCGTGAAAGTAGCTGAAAAGAAGACAGCATCTTTTAGGTGATTTATCTGGCTCAGCAAGAATTAACTTGCAGTTATATTAAACTTTTCCCATTCTAGATTTATCGCCACTTATCAAATGGCTCCTACTGCTCACGTAATTGTTTACTACATGCGAGAGGACGGTGAAATAATCGCGGACTTACTGGACATACATCTCGATGGAACTCTCCAAAACTTTGTACGTGACGAGTTTCGTTTCTCTGCGTAATTATCGGGTTTTAATTTACCCTGATTACGGATGTTAATATTCTTAATCCTCCGCTGTTAAAGGTCGACATTGCGACCGGACCGCAGGTGGCAAAACCTGGAGAAGGCGTGGATCTTATAATCACATCAGAACCGGATTCTTACGTCGGATTACTCGGCGTCGATCAGAGCTCCGTTCTACTAAAATCCGGGAACGATATTTCTCATGTTAGTAATCAGAGATCGAAGAATTCTGTTTCAATGTTTATACCAAGCGTTTCGTATGTGGGAATATAATTAATCGTCGTTTACTGCAGGAACAAGTAACGAAAGAACTCGGCTCCTACAACCCATACAACGAACTTTCATCGGATTCTTGGGATACCTCGTTCTGGAGTCCTGGCTCATCCTCTGCCTTCGATGTATTCGACGTACGTGTATATCTGGCTTTCAATAATTTTTCTTCGAGTACAGATTCAAGTACAAACTAAGTGTAATAATTGATTTCAGAAATCTGGAGTCACCGTGTTGACCAACGGCCTTGTCTATGAAGAACCTCAGCTGAGTAAGTTTCTCGTCAATTCAGTGTCCTGCCTAGTAATAGTTGAAATAATATTAATTTGCTGCGAAACTATCGCGAAATCATAAAATCGACTGTCCACCGTTCGATCTATTAGTCGCCTATTGATGATCTGACATAGCTCGCATATTTCTTAGTACACCCGATAGCCCTCGAAGAAGCGTTGGCAGATCGTTTTTCGGATTATCCACCCTCGAACTCGATGAACGTTCAACCAGAAAAAGTGCGCAAGAACTTCCCCGAAACATGGCTTTGGGAAATGCTTGACACTGGGTATGTGCAGCGATTTATACTTTCTTATTGTTGCATGCTCAACAAAAACTTATTCGCCTAAGCAGGATAAGGGGGAGAAACGAACTCACTTCCTTCCTGATCATTTCGTTATACGCATGTTTTTAAATTTGTAAAGTCTTGAAATTAATCTATCAATAACAGGCACGACGGTAAAACAGTTCTTCGACGATCTGTACCAGACACAATCACCTCTTGGGTGCTTACCGCATTCTCAATTGATCCTGTTCACGGATTTGGTCTTATAGAAGAACCAAGAAAGGTGTGTATCTGATCCGGCGGAAAATCTTTACAAAGATCCTAATTGTCTACCTTCCATATTTCAGCTCACAGTCTTCCAGCCATTTTTCATGTCCTTCGACCTTCCCTACTCCGTAATACGGGGAGAAATTGTCACTATATCTGTCGTAGTCTTCAACTATTTGGACAAGGATCTTACGGCTGAGGTGGTACTGGAGAATGAAGGGCAATACGAGTTTGCTGAAGCGACTAACGAGGTTCACGAGGCCCCAAGTACGTAGGCCACGACTGACTGTGATCAAAATCATAGATTCGAAAATGAAAATTAACTTCTTTCACAGAGCTAGAACTCCGCCGTACGAAGACAATCGAAGTAAAGGCTGCATCTGGAACCTCCGTTTCCTTCCTGATCATCCCCAAGAAGTTGGGTCATATTATTATCAAAGCTACGGCCACAAGTGCCTTGGCCGGTGACAGCGTAGAGCAGCAATTACTCGTCAAGGTTTGCTTGGTTTATTAGTCTTTTGGAAACGGTTAAATAGTTCGACATACGAAGTTTATTTATGATTTTTTAGCCTGAAGGAGAAACTCAGTATGTGAATAAGGCAATATTTATTGATCTAAGAAACTCCACTACCTTTGAAACGAGCGTACCGGTAGATATACCCGAAGATGCAGTTTCCGGATCTGAACATATTGAGGTTGCTGCAGTAGGTGAGGTACCTAGCAGATAATGAGTTAGGGACAGCTAAAACCGATACCGTCATTCATTTACAGGCGATATCCTCGGACCCACCCTTCCTAATCTTGCCAATCTTATCAAAATGCCTTATGGATGTGGAGAACAGAACATGCTCAACTTTGTGCCGAATATAGTGATAATAAACTACCTCAAGGTATTGAAATAGAAGATCGGAACTGATTTTTTTTATACATCGCGTATTTATACCGATTTTTCAACAGAGTACGAACCAATTGACTGAGTCAGTACACGGAAAGGCATTGAAATTCCTAGAAGTTGGATACCAACAGGAATTGACTTACCGCCATGAGGATGGATCCTTCAGTGCTTTTGGAAAGTCTGATAAAAGTGGTAGCACATGGTGGGTGGAGTTTTATCTCATACAGAAAAGTTTCTTCATGAAAATGATCTGTGAACTTGTTATAATCGATTTATCCACACATCAGGCTCACAGCATTCGTTGCTAAGTCGTTCATCCAGGCTGCCGAACACATAACTATAGAGGATAGAATAATAAAAGAGGCCTTGCAGTGGTTGGCAAAGACGCAATCACCGGAAGGGAATTTCCCCGAGGTCGGAGTGGTCAGCCATCAAGCTATGCAGGGAGGTGCAGCTAAGGGACTGGCATTGACGGCGTTCACTCTAATCTCCTTTCTTGAGAACCCGGTGAGACCTTTAACTCAAATCCCTCCATCTTCGATTGTCTTATGGCGAAACTAACTCAATTTATTCCAGAACTATGTCCCAGAGTATAACAGCACAATAACCAAGGGAGTAGATTACATAATCCGCAATCTCGAAGGGCTTGACGACGTTTACTCACTGTGTCTCTGTGCCTACGTTCTCAACCTGGCTAAACACCCCAACGAGGAAGCAGCCTTCGAAATAATGCTATCTAAGGCTGAACGAAGCAAAGATCACCTATGGTGGAGCAAGCCGGTACCAAAGGATGACAATAACCCTTGGTACTCAAAGCCGAACTCTGTAAACGTAGAAATGACTTCTTACGCGATGCTGACGTACCTGAAAAGAAATATGGTCGCAGATACTTTGCCCATCATGAAGTGGCTGGTCAGCCAGAGAAATGCTGATGGTGGATTCGCCTCTACACAGGTTTGTGATGGATTTTTATCCTTTCAGAGATGTTCTAGTCTGTACTTCGCGGTATAATATCTCCGCTTCTAGGACACTGTCATCGGAATTTACGCGCTTTCAAAACTGGGAGAGAAACTATCATCCGAAAATAGCCACACGGATATATCGTTTACATACGAAGATGGGGACCAGAGCAACATTAGTGTCAACCCAGAAAATAATATCATCCTTCAGAAGCACGTTGTACGTTAAACTCCAACATCCACAGCCTCTAATTTTGATCTATTTCTTTACTGAATTTGAAATTCTGTTCACAGCTACCGGGAAAAATTCGTGAGGTAAACATCTCCGCAACTGGAGACGGATTTGCGATAATTCAAGTATCTTACAACTACAATCTGAACATCACTGGCGCCTGGCCTCTATTCACGCTAAATCCTCAAGTGGGCAAAAACTCGGACGCTAATCACTTGCAGCTTTCGATTTGCTCTGGGTGAGAATAATTTTCAATACATCGTAAAAAGGTGATAGATTGATTTTTCTGAGACTAGCTAAACTGTTTTTCATCCGAAATCTAAGATTCATACCGACGGAGGAAGCCAACGAGAGTAACATGGCCGTTATGGAAGTAAATCTTCCGTCCGGATTTGCACTCGACCTCGACACCCTTCCCAGTCTGCAAACTACTCAGCATGTAAAGCGAGTGGAGACTAAGAACGGAGATACTCTAGTCGTTTTGTACTTCGATAAGGTACAAAATCATCGTTAAGTTTTCGATCAGATCATTCTCACATTGAATTAAACTTTTCTTTTCTTGTTTAGATGGTGAGAGAGGAATACTGCGTAACTGTGTCCGCGTTCAGGACGCACAAAGTAGCCAAGCAAAAGCCAGCCCCAGTCTCAGTTTATGACTACTACGATTCCTGTAAGGATCTTTAAACTATACGAATTCGAAAACAAACTCTTGCTTCATTCTAATCGTATTTGTTCTTCTTTATAGCCCGAAGAGCCACAGTATTCTACGAACCGATGGCAGCTACGCTGTGCGACATCTGCGAGGGTGAAGACTGCGGTAATGCGTGTCAGACCGTAAATGCGGAGGAGGAGACGGTACGGGCTGTGGAGCCAGCGACCAACACCACATCTGGTTGATCGCGATAATATATTTTTTACTATATTTTTAAGGTCTCTTTAAATACGAATGATGATATTCAACTCGTCCCTAACGATGAGAATTCATTAATATTATTCCCACAATCTTCAGAAGATAATATGTATGACCTTGAGGTCTGGTGATGCGATGTAATTATTATATTCATATGTGATCGGCTTCTTCATTACTTCTACATACATATGCATAAAATAGATTAAACAGCGACATGCAACCTGTTGCCGACTATAAAAAAATAAGCGCGTTATATTCATCGATTTGAATTTTATCGCGTTTATCAACCGTCCAATAATTTTCTACTTTCTATATCGTAACATTGTATTTTTATATCATTTTATGGCATATACATATACATTATAAACGGGGTGGTTCAACAATAAAGTCTATTTACGTGAAACTCTTCTTATTCTTCATTTATTAACATCCTAAACGCGAGAGTAAAGTTTTTGCCGGTATAAAAGAAGATTTGGTTTATTATCTTGTCCCTATTCTTGACTTATTCTATCCTTGACTATAATTAAAAACTGTTCTCCTTTTCTTTCGATGAATTTTCGTTGATGTAAGATTTGAGGGAATTCCTTCGTTTTAGATGACTTAAAACGGCTCTCTACAAGCTAAACAAATAATAATCTATGGCATGCCAACATCTCTGATACGCTAAAAATTGGGTTTCCGGATGTATACTTAGCAACAAAATTAACAGCACACCCGGTACTCCGCGAAAAAATAACCATCTTTAAAATGCTGTAACTCGATGAAAAAAAAGTCGTAAAAAATCATTCCAAAAAGCATTTTCAAGTTTAAAAATTCATCTTGAAGATGGTTTTTTGAAAATTTTATTACAGTCATACCTGATCCCGTGGCATAGGTTCGAGCGCAGAGTTGCGAAACGCAGAGAAGACTAATAGCTTTTTCAGCTGGTTACACTGGTGTGCACTGAGTGCACATTTGGTACACTAAGCAGCACTACACCAGTGTACATTCAATTATTGTTCTGTGATTCCCTGCACAAGTGTAGCACTCAGTGCACACCAGTGTAACCAGCTGAAAAAGCTATAAGTTTTTCAAAGTTCTCTGTGGAGGGTTAAAAAAAATCGCAGAAAATTATCGAGACAGCCATCCTGTAGCCTGAAATCTCCTCTTCTAACCAGTTTTTTAAAACTTCTTTACGCGATTTTTTTCACGGAGTTATCCAACTTTCGAGTCAAGTCATGCGTATAGGCACCATGCACCCCGCGTCTAACCACACACACACACACACACACACACACATACACAAGGTTAAGTTTAGGGTTACAAAAGGCCCACTGAACTCTACTAAGGACGGATGACGTGAATCGCGCATTGAGAAGAACGATGGCGGTCTTGATTGTTGAAAGTATGCTAGAAGTATATTTTCTGTGATTGCTGATAGTTTATCGATACACCGGAACTACGCGAAGTTACATACAGGAAATACGATAGCCCGCGCAATCTGTGAAAACCCTGCACCGTCAGCTGTTTTAAAATACGAATGCTATATTCGTCTCATACTTGTCAATGAGAATTCATTTATTTTATTCCCACGCTATTTGGAAGATAATTATTATGTATGACCTTAGGTCTGGTTATATGATGAAATTATTATGCGACCGCTTTTTTCAATACTCCTACACACCGTGCTACATTCATCCATAATATGCATAAAGTAAAATGAAAATCAGCATAAAACCTGCAGTTTTGCTGACTGTAAGAATTATATGCAACAGCTGTGTGATAATAAATGGAAAATAATCTACATCCCCAGCGATGTTTCAAAATTTATTATCAACACCTTTATCAATCCTGTAGAAAATGAAACTCATTCACTAGTATAAATTTCATCGCATATTGAATATTCATTCTTGTTTTAAGAAATATATTGTCGCATAACCTATTGAGATTAATTATTTACTACTTTACATGATAAATAAACGGGCACGGAAAAGCCCTACTACGAAAAATTAAACTGGAATGCATACATACATCCACGATGGGGAAATCCTTTGATTCCTTCAGAAAACAGACTAACGGTACGTCATAGTAGAGACTGCGAATACTGTAGCCTCGTCTGCCGCACTGTAGGTTATACACGTAAAGCGAAAAGTGGGGAATAAAGAAAAAGTACAGAAAGAAGGAACCGCTACCTTGATTGGTTTGCGTCTAGTCTGCCAAGGCAGGTTGTCAGGTATTTTACAGTAGGAACCAGTTCCGCGCTGAATAGCGTCACAACACGCCCTGTTTTTTTTCCGCCTCAATTCCTTCAGATCTCTACTCATAATTATCAAGTTTAATATTACACATCTCTCGTCTAATCAACGACGTTATAAAAAACTTGATAGTTATCACAGTACATAAATAATAAATAATCATATCATCAAGGGAGGATAATAATCCGCGAGAAAACTTGCACAGCTTCATATCCTTCTTCTTATTCAGGTGAGTCATATAATTTGTTTTAACACCTTATAATATCGATGATTGTTTTTCCGAGAACTTTAACTATCTTTGAGTGTTTTCCTTATCCTTTTAAAGCAATTTCAGTCGTGTTATAATAATTGTTATAATAACAATATTATCCATCTTTCAGAATTAAACAACTTTATTATGGACTCCTTGTGGCCTCCCTTATTCGTAATTATCGGCATAATTGCCTCTGCCACATCATCTCCGTAAGTATATTATTGAACACGTATTTTATACACTACATAATCCCTGTTGTTATAAAAGAGGATATTACAACATTCGCGTGTTTCTAAAACCAACCGATGATCATAACACGAACACTGTATAGTGATTACATCACTAATAGCACTGAAAAATAATTAATTCATACACTCGTGATGAAAACATTGACACAATTCGAATCTTTTTAAACAGTTTTTTTTTTTTTAAGTTCTATTGTGATCTGCTCTTTTTAACATTCTTGCGTTGACGACGATCCTTACTGGTAATGATATTGTCTTTTTATTCAACCAGGTTCTACACAGTGATAGCGCCTAAAGTTGTGAGGCCAAACTCTGAGTACCATGTGGCCATCAGTACCACCGCAATATCAGAGTCGTCAACTATTTATGTCGAGTTAAGCGCAGAGCTTGACTCTGGAGAAATATACAATGTCTCTCAAACTACGGACGTCGAACCCTACAAAACTCGTATAATAAAACTTGAGGTCTGATCTTCGTTAATATTCATATAGATATTATCGTTGCGTAGATTCTAGTCACTTTTATATCAAAGATTTGAATTTTTCTGACCTACTGATTAGGAAGTCATAAGATTTTAACAACAGATTCTCAAACTAGTAGAGTAAGGGATCGAAAAGCCCTGTTCTTTTTTACCACCGAACACAAACACTTGATATATGCAGGGTGGCTCATTTTAATTTCCCTAGGCTAATATCTCGAGAACTAAGTAAGATAGTGAAAAATGTTTTAGACAAAATTTGTATGACTCCGAGGGGAACATTTGATAATGCTATGGGTTTTGAGTTCCAATAGGGTTTTATGGAGTTTTTATGGGGTAACTTTGGTTTTTCAAATGGGAATCCCCATTTTTTAGTGCACATTCATAATCTGCAGAAAAAAATACATTACTTTTGTAGGAAACTTTTTTTTTTAATAGTTCGATTTGTTATCTTTTTTTTTTTTTTGGTTGAAAGATTCTTGTGTTTTTTTACAATAAAAAAGACTTTTCGATTAAAGATATGAGGTCAAAGAACAAAATATCATGTTGTTACATTATTAGCTTTGCAACGTTATTATTAACTTCATTATTTCATGATAAGAAATTGAACTTTAAAAAAGAAAAAGTTTCCTACAATAGTAATGTATTTTGTTCTGTAGAATATGAATCTGCGCTAAACAATACTGGTTCTCATTTAAAAAACAAAAGTTACCTCATATTAACCCCATAGAACCGTATAAAAATTTAAAACCCATAGCATTATCAAATGTCCCCCTCTGAACCATACAACTTTAGTCTGAAACATTTTTCACTATGTTGCTTACTTCTCGAGATATTGGCTTAGAGAAAATAAAATGGGCCACCCTGTACAATATGATAATAATCAATAACATATATTGTATAATCCTGCTTTCTACAGATTGGAGAGGCTACACCTGGAAGATACAAATTAGTGTCTAAAGGGCTGACTGGAATCATCTTTTACAATACTACTGAACTTCAATATGTACACAAGAGTTACTCAGTTTTTATACAAACTGATAGAGCAGTTTACAAGCCAGGAAGCAAGGTCTTGTTCCGTGCCGTTGTACTGGACTCTAGACTACGGCCTGCGCAGAGTGGCACAAAACTGGACATATATATAACGGTGATTATTTCAGGACCCAATTAAAAGATTCCCTTATTTTTCAATCCTCCTTCATCGCCGTTTTTCAATTTATAAAACAGGATGGACAGGGGAATCGAGTTAAGCAATGGAAACAGCCGATAGACAGCAAAGGCGTGATTTCTGGAGAGCTTCAGCTTTCTGATGCGCCAGTTTTGGGTGACTGGAAAATCTTCATCAATATATTCGACCAAACTGTTGAAAAAATATTCCAAGTCGCAGAATATGTTCTTCCTAAGTTCGAGGTGGTCATCGATGTTCCTGAACACGCAACTTTCAAGGACTCTGTTATAACCGCTACCATCAGAGCAAAGTAATCAAGTTTAGATCAATTTTCGGGCATATACAATCAGCAGAAAAGATTAAAGCTTTATTAAAATCGTCATCTTTGCATTCATATTACAGATACACGTACGGCAAGCCTGTGAAAGGGGAAGCGACGATCACAGCTTACCCGGACATACTCTCAGGCATTTTGCAACCGATATTTCAATCTCCGGTGCGAAAGGTTGTCCCAATAGACGGGAAGGTGACTGTCAATTTCGACATAGTCTCTGAGCTGAGGTGACTTTAAAATCCTCAAACTTTTCTCTAGAACTGAAATACGACAGGTCTAAATATTTCTATTTTCTGTAACAGGCTAACAGATGAGTTTGAACGCCCCATACAACTCGAAGTTGCTGTTGAAGAGGCACTAACTGGCCGTCGACAAAACACCTCTGTCCAGATGATACTACACAAACATAAATATACAATGGAGCTCATACAGACTGCAGAAAGCTATAAGCCTGGCCTGAAATACACAACGTTTGTGAGTCCCACTTATTTCGGCATATATGTATATGTAAATAACTTGAATGTCTGTTCTGCTCAATTTCTTGTATTCATCATTTCCTTTTTGATTGTAGATAAAAATCGCTCATCACGACGGCTCTCCGGTCCAGGACCAGACCAATCCTTTACAAATTTCATACGGTTTCAGTTACGACTCATCCTTGTATACAAACATTACTAGAATGTTGGACAAACACGGGATGATCCAATTAGACTTTTATCCGCCTCTAGACACCAACGGCTCAGCAATGCCCTTGAATATTGAGGTAAACTGCACCAAAATGATTGAAACTTGAGAAAAAAGTCTAAAAAAAATTTTATTTCCATACAGGCACAGTACTTGAACCTACATGAGTGGTTTGCCTCAACAGCCCGAGCTCTCTCACCGAGTGGGACATACATACAGGCTATTTTAAAGACGGAAAATCCCATGGTGTGTATAAAATCAGCATTGAACAAATTCTGCAACAAATACAATTTGTGTTACTCTATCTTCAGGTAAGCAGAGAGGTTGAAATCGAAGTAAACTCTACAGTTCCTCTGGAATATCTCAGCTATGAGGTGCTGGGCCGTGGCGATATCCTAATGGCAGCTTCGTTGCAAGTAGCTGGAAAGAACACAGCAACTTTTAGGTGACTTATCTAGCTTGGCAAGAAATATCTTGCAGTTTTACTAAACTTTTCCCTTTCTAGATTCCTCGCGACTTATGTAATGGCTCCTACTGCTCACGTAATTGTCTACTACATGCGAGACGACGGTGAAATAGTCGCGGATGCTCTGAACGTACATCTTAATGGAACTCTCCAAAACTTTGTACGTGATAAGTTAATTTCTCTGCGTAATTATCGGGTTTTAATTTACCCTGATTGCGGATGTTAATATTCTTAATCCTTCGCTGTTAAAGGTCGACATTGCAACTGGACCGCAGGAGGCAAAACCTGGAGAAGGCGTGGATCTTATAATCACATCAAAACCGAATTCTTACGTCGGACTACTCGGCGTCGATCAAAGCTCCATTCTACTCAAATCCGGGAACGATATTTCTCATGTTAGTGATCAGAGATCGAAGAATCTATTTCAATATCTCACATATACCGTATTGGCCTGAATATAAGTCGACCCCGAATATAAGTCGACCCCCGATTTTTGACCTCTGATTCAGGACTTTTTTTTTGGATCTGAATATAAGTCGAATTTCAGGAGAATACACTGTATCTGCACTTCACAATCTCTGAATATCCATATCTTAACAACAATTCTCAATTATTGCACGCGCCAAATATCTCAATAATAATTTGTTTATTCCACTTCAGGCTGATGCTTTCGGAAAAAATTGAAATTCCAATTTTCGATCTTCGTGATCAAGCGTGCGCAAATATGCATCGCATATTTGCTAAAATATTACGATTATTGGTCAATAATGAAGGTTTTTAGTCGATTATGCATATCCCGAAAAAAGTCCCGAATATAAGTCGAGGCTCGAATATAAGTCGAGTACGGTTTTTGAGGGTAAAATCGGTTACCAAAAACCTCGACTTATATTCAGGCCAATACGGTAGTCTGTATACAGGGTCGTTGATCTAACGTGACCAACCCAAATATATCCATTGCTCTTACAGTAAGGAGATTACTATGAAAGCAACGGAGATATCTGGACTGGTCACGTTAAATGGACCACCCTGTACATAATCATCATTTACAGGAACAAGTAATGAACGAACTGAGATCCTATGACGCAGATAATGAGTTTTCTTCAAGCTATTCTGCATGGGGTAGTTCGTTCTGGAGTCCTGGCTCGTCCTCTGCCTCTGATGTCTTCGACGTATGTTTCTAGCTTGCAATAATCGAACTTGCTGGCCTTTAAAATCGTAAACAATAATCGTGGAATAAATTGATTACAGAAATCCGGGGCAGTTGTATTGACTAATGGCTTTGTCTATGAGAACCATCCGCTGAGTAAGTTTCTTGTTCATTTACTTAACACTGTGACTTATAACATTCAAAATAATAATAATAATAATAATAATAATAATAATAATAATAATAATAATAATAATGTCCTAAAAAAACACGGATACTCTTAAATCGCAAATTAAACTCTTAAATTTGTATATAACATGGCATGATTAGGTATAGAATCACCGAGTGGCTTTTGAACTAGATATTACTTAGACTTTGCACAAAAGTTATGAGGAACTAACGCAAAGTCTGTGAACAGGGTGTCTGCCGCTCGGTCAATTAGTCGCCTACTTATTGTCTAACATAGCTCATATTGCGTAGTATACCTCAGAGCTAATTTCGACGGAGTGATGTATGAAAGTTCTGCGGCGAGTCCAGCCTTGACGACCGTTCAACCAGAGAAGGTGAAAGTGCGCAAGAACTTCCCTGAAACCTGGCTTTGGGAAATGCTTGATGCTGGGTATGGAGACTATTATTAATTGACAAAGATTTTTGTATCGACTGAAGCTCCTTTTCATCCCCAAAGATATTCTACACATCCATTTGATTAGCCCTGTTTTAATTTCACGCTTTATCATTTTCATACTATGTTTTTTTTTATAACTTCTATTAGCTATGTTTCATTAAAACGTATTTAACATCTTTAGTTGTTCATCAGCATGGCGCGTCTAGCTATTAATCAACTAACGTCAAATCTTTAGGGCATTATGTGAGCGGGAGGAATGCTTACGGCGATGGATGGTACTCTACTAATGGACGAATAACTTTCCAACTACCTACTAACCACATGCGCGCTTCCAAGTAATAAATTTTGTGTTTAGTTTTCTTTTCTAAATAAATCGAGGATGTATGTAGATTAGGGTGATGAAAGAAAATCGACTATTTTTCTATTTGCTCCAAAGTCCACACATTTAATAGTTACAGTAAGGTGAAATAAGATGCCTGGTAAAATATCAGCCTTTATACGTATTAATACGTATTTAGAGCTGGCTCATCGTTATTTTCTTATTTTACATTCAAAAATACATGGGGAATGTTCTTGTGGCTCTTTTCGATTTTTATATTTCAAGAATTGATCTACTTGGAAAGATTCTTTATAGCTAATTTTGTTTGAAATTGAACGCTCTACAAAAAAAGGTATCTTGGCCTTTTTAGATTAATCTCACTGTTTCAAAGTTATTCATGGTTAAAGTTATGATTAAAGTCATGGTTAAAGTTATGAATAACTTGGAAACGGTTAGATTTATCGAAAAATACCAAGAGACCTTTTTTGTAAAGCGTTTAATTTCGAACAAAAGTAGCTACGCAGAATCGTTCCAAATAGGTTAGTTCTTGTGAGATATAAAAATCGAAAAGAGCCACAAGAATATATCCCATGTATTTCAAATGGAAAATAAGAAAATAGCGATAAGTAAGCTCTAAATATTAATATCAAGGGCTCATATTTGAACAAGCATCTCTTATTTCACCTTAGCGCAACTTTCGAATGTGTGACTTTGAAAAAGAGAAATAGTGGATTTTTTTAATCACTCTAATGTAGATGGTAGAAAGAGAGGGAGAGTAGTATATTACATAAAGGCACACAACGTAAGAGAGCGTGTTATGTTATGTTACATTGTTGTAAGGTGTGTGTGTGCGTGTGAGTGGTAGCATGAGATTCGAAATTCTCCTACATCGTTAGAGTTGAATTCCAGGGAGGCCAGGAATACTTGGTGGTAGAATAGCGGGCTTCCAGCCTGGTGCATCCACCCTCAGGCCAGACCTTGGCCCACCAGTAACGCACAGAGTTGCTACCAGACCACCGTTGGCAGGTCCTTACGCCTTCTCTCGCATCCCAACTCCTGTATGGAACAAGCCCCGTGTTTTCCTTATGCATGACATCTCAAACACATGGCTTTTCGCAAATTTTTCTTCAGGGTATTTATTTATATCTTCTTCTTGTTCCTCACGCACGCTTGTACCACATCGTTTATCCACCACATGTACAGAATGAGGAGACCGATACTAACTCATTCTGTACATATTGTGTTTGAATAGACTGTCAGCTACTTCAAATCACCAAAACTCCATTGATCAAATAGACTAGATCACTTTAAATTAGTAAAGTCTTGAAATTAATCTATCTATAACAGGCCCGACGGAAAAACAGTCCTTCGACGATCTGTACCAGACACAATCACCTCTTGGGTGCTTACCGCATTCTCGGTTGATCCCGTTCACGGATTTGGTCTTATAGAAGAACCAAGAAAGGTGTGTATCTAATCCAGCAAAGACTCTTCAAACAAATTCTAATTATCTTACTTCCATATTTCAGCTCACGGTCTTCCAGTCATTTTTCATGTCTCTCGACCTTCCCTATTCCGTAATACGGGGCGAAATTGTCGCCATACCAATGGTAGTCTTTAATTATATGGACAAGGATCTTACAGCTGAGGTAGTGCTAGAAAATGAAGGACAATTCGAGTTTGCTGAAATATCTAACGAGGTTCACGACACCCCAAGTAAGTTGGCTATGAATGACTTTAAGCAAGATAGGAGGTACGAAAATCAAACATTACTTTTTTCACAGAGCTAGAACTCTATCGCAAAAAGAGAATCGAGGTAAAGGCTAGATCCGGAGCCTCAGTTTCCTTCATGATTATCCCCAGGGAGTTAGGTCACATTATTATCAAAGCTAGGGCGACTAGCTCTTTGGCTGGAGACAGCATAGAGCAAAAACTGCTCGTTAAGGTCTGTTTAGTTTGTTAGTAGTTTAGAAATGGTTTATGGTTCTTATAAACTAACTTTTTTTTTCATGGTTTTTCAGTCTGAAGGAGAAACCCAGTACAGAAACAAGGCGATATTTGTTGATCTAAGGAACTCAAAGTCTTTTAAAACAAACATCGTTGTAGATATACCTAAGAATTCCGTTCTCGGATCTGAACATATCGAAATTTCTGCAGTCGGTAAGAAGCCTGGAAGATAATGAATCAAAGACAGCAAAAACTGACCCCGTTTATTGATTTACAGGGGATATCCTTGGACCAAGCATTCCTAATCTTGCCAATCTACTTAAAATGCCTTTCGGATGTGGAGAGCAGAACATGCTCAACTTCGTGCCGAATATAGTCGTGATAAATTACCTCAAGGTATGAAAAGAGAAGGAAACAACTAATTCCCTTTGAGCTTCATGTATTTATGCCTTTTATTCAACAGAGTACGAACCAATTGACCCAGGCAGTTCACGGAAAGGCATTGAAATACTTGGAAGTTGGATACCAACAAGAATTGACTTACCGCCACGAGGATGGATCTTTCAGCGCTTTTGGGATGTCTGATATGAACGGCAGCACATGGTGGGCGAAATTTTGATCTAGTAAAAAAAAGTTTATTGATGAATATGATCTAATCACGTGTTATAATCGATCTTTTCGCACTCCAGGCTCACAGCATTCGTTGCAAAGTCATTCATCCAGGCTGCCGAACACATAGCTGTAGAAGATAGAATAATAAAAGAAGCTTTGCAGTGGCTTGCGGCTAATCAATCACCTGGAGGTAACTTCCCTGAGGTGGGAAAGGTCAGCCATCGAGATATGCAGGGAGGTGCAGCAAAGGGGCTGGCGTTGACCGCGTTCACTTTAATTGCCTTTCTCGAAAATGAGGTGAATTGTTGAACTCTAATTTGTCTATTTTCAAGTTTTATGACTAAATTATCTAAACGTGTTTCAGGTCTATGTCTCGGAGTACAAAAACACAATAAACAAGGGGGTAGATTACATAGTCCGTAATCTGGACGGGATTGACGATGTCTACTCGCTCTGTCTCTGTGCCTACGTTCTCAACCTGGCTAAACATCCGGCAGAAGACACAGTCTTTGGACTGATTCAATCTAAGGCTAAACAAAGCGATGATTACAAATGGTGGAGCAAGCCGGTACCAACCGATGACAAAAACCCTTGGCACTCAATGCCAAGCTCTGTTAACGTGGAAATGACCTCTTATGCTATGCTAAGTTACCTGAGGAGAAATATGGTCGCAGATGCCCTGCCTATTATGAAGTGGCTAGTCAGCCAAAGGAATGCTGATGGAGGATTTGCCTCCACACAGGTTTGTGATAGATTTTTGAATCTGTCAAAGATATTCTACTTCATACACTGAACAGAAGATTTTAGGGATCACTTTGAAAACCTCGAAAAATTGGACGAGTTTAAAGTCTTGTAATTTTCTTGAAATAAATCGTAAAATTATGATTTAAAAACTGTTTTGAAGGCTTTGAATGCTTTTGCTTTTTATGCATTTATCGAGTATAAAGTTTATTTTTGAAGGGAAACATCGAGGTACAGCCCAACAAAGTTGATAAAAATTTCGGGATTAAACACACCTCGCTTCAAAGCCTCATATCTAAGCGAAATCGCAAGAAAATTTCAATCTGCAAAAAGATTTGAAAACCTTCAAAAAACTTTTGAATCACAATTTTACAATTTTTTTCAATGAAGTTACAGGACTTTGAAAATCGTCAATTTTTTTAGACATACAAAGTGATCTCTCAATTCTTCTGTTTAGTTTACCTCGTCCTATAACATCTCTGCTTTTTAGGACACAGTCATCGGAATATACGCACTTTCAAAACTGGGAGAGAAACTATCATCCCGAAACAGCAACATGGGTATATCGTTCACATACGAAGATGGTGGTCAGAGCAGTATGAATGTTAACGCAGGGAATAACATGATCCTCCAGAAACACGTCGTACGTAAATTTTGCGTATCTACAGTCTATAATGCTTGTTAATTCTTCTTACTCTGCTTGATATCCTGTTTATAGCTACCAAGAAAAACGCGTGAAGTCAACGTTTCTGCAACTGGAGACGGATTTGCGATAATTCAAGTATCTTACAGCTTCAATTTGAACGTAACTGGCGCTTGGCCTCTATTCACGCTAGATCCTCAGGTGGATAAAAACTCGGACGCTAATCACTTGCAGCTTTCGATTTGCTCTGGGTGAGACGAATCATTGATTTATTAGCAAGAACGGATCAAATGATTGGTCTGATATAAACTGAACTGTTTCTTTAATCAAAAATCCCAGATTTGTACCGACGAAAGAAGCCAACGAGAGTAACATGGCCGTTATGGAAGTTAGTTTCCCATCCGGTTTTACAGTCGACGTCGACTCTCTTCCCAGTCTGGAAATATCACAGCATGTCAAGCGAGTCGAGACCAAGAACGGAGACACTATGGTTGTTCTGTACTTCGATAAGGTAAAAAACCGTCGTTAAATTCTGCGCGCAAATCATTCTAATATTTAATCAAACGTTCTTTTATTCAGATGGTGAGAGAGGAATATTGCCCAACCGTATCCGCGTTCAGGACCCACAAAGTAGCCAAGCAAAAGCCAGTTCCAGTCTCAATATACGACTACTACGATTCCTGTAAGGATTTTCAAATCATTGATCAGAAGAATGATATTGTCTTCGAGTGTAACCGTTCCTGTTTCTCTTTCCAGCTCGCAGAGCCAGAGTATTCTATGAACCGAGGGCAGCCACACTATGCGATATTTGCGAGGGTGAAGATTGCGGTGATGTATGCGTAGCGAAGTTGGGAACTCATACAGATGGAGTACGAGATGGTTCAGGCGGAGGAGCCAGCGGTCAACACCACATCTCGTTAATCGCTATAATATTTTCTATATTATTTTTCGAAGTCTTTTCAGTTATTTGCTAAATTTTGATTACCAAATCGTAGTGATCAGATCGGATAATCTAAAGATACTTATTTTATACTTAATTATTGTAACAATTACTACGATTAGAAATAACCAAAGTGCTTAGTATAAATCGAATTGAATTTAAAATCGCATCGCACGCGATATTATAGTCTAACAACATAATTTCTTGACCGTCCAATACCTTTATTCTTTTTATATATTATTATTATTATTATTATTATTATTATTATTATATTATGAAAGTATGTATATATTGGCATATACATATAAACGGAGTGGTTTAACAATAAAGTTTAATTACATGTTAAACTCTTTTTATTCTACATTTTGAGACCCTAAAAAATACAGTTTTTGGTATAAAAAACAAAAAAAATTTGGTTTTATTAACTGCACTCTCGGAGTTTTCTTTTCTGTTTCATACACAGAACACGAAGTTACATCCTATCTCTTCGACTATAATCAAACACTAATCTACTTTTTTTTTCGAAAATTTATCTCTTATGTAAGTAAGCAATTTGTTCTTTTTAGACGGTTTGAGAACCAACCTCTTAGTCGTGATATTGTGCAGAGGACCAAAAGCCAAGGCAACGGCAGTACAAGCTAAACAAATAACGTTGTACGGCATGCTGAAATCGGGCGTAGGTAGACTGACGAGTAAAATCTCCGTTCTTAATTGGACCAAGTATCCATCTCTAGAAGCATTGAACCTGGAATAAGTGATCGGTCATATTAGTCGGTAGAAATAAAGGCGATTCAGATAAAAGAAAAGCCAAACTAACGTCGAAGTCATCGTGCTGCCGTCTTGAGGTAAGGCGGTGTAGTTTCTAGCAGTGGGTAAAAGCGAAGTTATTATCGCAGGACCCATATAAAAGCCATGATTTGCGTCCGGAGGATATTCCTGCCATTTTAAAAATAGGTAGTCAAGTTCTATGGAAAATTCGGTTACTGAACGCGCAGGAAGCCTAAGAACAAGCTCAAGGTAATACGGACGTTCTCTTTCTCTGCCTGGTACGTAGCGTCTGATTACTGTAAATAAGAATGCAACGTTTTTTAATAGCGTAATAGATGAAGAAGATACGAGAGGGATGAAGTAGAGCAACTTACATGGCTCTAATAATTTTCCCTGACAGTTGATCTTTATCGTATGAACGTAGACAGGGATATACCACGGTATATTTTCTAGCAGTATTACGTCTAGTGGCTTCCAGTAATTGTTGTGGAGTTTCGTTACGAGACCTCCTCTTTCTTGACCGTATCCTAGAGAATGAAGAAAGATTTTTAGTCTGTTCTTTGCTGAATTGAATTTTATGCTGATAAACGGCTTTCAAGATTGAAGTATGGCTATCAGCGGTTGCACGCTGCTCAACTCAAACATGTATAGCATCGTCAGTTCTGAGAATTTTTGAAGTGAAACGTCTTATGGGGCGCCTCAGTATGGGGAGTGAAATGCTGAGCGTATCCAAACACGGGTGAGTTTGGAAAAGAGCTCAAGTGGGACCGGGTGAGTTTGGAAACGTGCTCAAGTGGGACTGGGTGAGTTTGGAAACGCGCTCAATTGGGACTGGGCGAGTTAGGAAACGTTGTCGGGTTTTACAGTCAAAAATTTTGGCACACCTCCTCGCGTCAGATGTTCTCCTGATACCAGGAGCAATTTTTCGACTTAAAATTTCAGAAAATTCTTAATTTCGTAATGAAATGAGTATGCAGAGAGACACATCTATACGAATGCATGCTTGCTTATAGACTCAGAGGTTTTCCCGCCAAAAATTTCAGCACACCTCCTCGGGTCAGATGTTCTCCTGATACCAGGAGCAATTCTTCGACTTAAAGATTTAAAATTTCTAGTTTTCGCAAGTGAATGAGACATGCAAAGAGAGGGAGAGAGACACGTCTATACGAATGCATGCTTGCTTAGACATACACTGCAGGAGTTTTCCCGCCAAAAATTTCAGCACACCTCCTCGGCTCGGATGTTCTCCTGATATCAGAGGCAATTTTTCGACTTGAAATTTCTGTAAGCCGTTTCCAAACTCACCCGGGAGTTTGGAAATTTTTCTAAACTCACCCAGCACACCTCCTCGGGTCAGATGTCCTCCTGATACCTGGGTCAGTTTGAAAACGTGCTCAAGTGGGACTAGGTAAGTTTGGAAAAGAGCTCAAGTGGGACTGTTTCATCAAACAGGGCTTAAAATGTTGGCAAGATTTGCAGGTTCAAGATTATGTGAAAAAAATCGAGCTTCTACATTTGTGACATTAGAAAGGCCTCTAAGGGGATAAAGGAGAACATTTTTTTGCTGTACTGTGTTGACCAAAGACAAATTTCTCAACTTTTGATCAATCAACAGTAAAAAACGGCGTTTTAAAGTTTAAGACTCCCTTGTTCATGCTTTCGATTCTCAAAAGCAAAAAGAGGTGTTCAAAATCGTAGTAATTTCATTCCAGCGGGAGAAAACCACCTACCAACGACATATCTGTTGGCGAAAAGAACCGGGGGGATATCGATCCCGTATACTTTTTCCTTAGTCTGAACAGCCGCGACATTAAACATCCCAGTTACGGAATGTGATCTCACATCATACATAGCTATTCTATTTTCCTGTCCACCTCTGAGACTGACCAAGGTCTCTGTTGGTTCAGGAACTAGCTGATAAGTGTGAGAGGTCTCATTACTTGTCACATCCACGTATATACGACTCAAATTTGCCAGTGGACAAGCACCTCTCAGTCCCATGCCAAAAAGCTTTCGAACAGACCAGTCCTGAGGGTAAACGAAAAGAGAATTGTACATCTTTATTGCTTCTAAAAAATTCTCGAGTAAGATGTACCTGAGAATCACTAGTCATTGTGTCATAAACCAATGAAATAGTCTGCTGCAATTCTATGGATGGATTTGTGCACGCTGCATTCTTGCATACAGGTCTAACATGGACCCCTATAGAGTGGTAATTTGTGTTGTGTATGTAGGCGGAGTTCAGGAGAGTAGCCAATCCTTTCTGATCGGAAAGAAAAACATATTTAGTGGTGGAAGATTGATGTTGGAAAAGGTTTTCAGTCGCAGAATTGCACTAAAGAAAAATGCCCAACTTTGAAATGCTGTAACTCGATGAAATAAAGTCTAAAGAAATCAATTCAATACGTATTTTGAAGGTTGAAATTTGTCTTTAAGATGGTTTTTTTTTGTGTGGAAATTAAAGAAAAGTAACAACGTCTAGGATAAAAATATTTGATGAAAAGTTAAATAGGGAAACAATTATTTAATCTGGTTTATTTTTACCTTTGAATCGCAGGGAAGTAATTTTTTAAATGGAGTTAAATTCTCTGTGCAAACTATTTCCCTTGGTAACGAAGAATATCTAAGACAACTTGAGTTAGTTAAACCGTTAACTACTCCGCTAGGTCTGAAACTGAACTCAGGAGACAAGCTGTTTGATATATCGACAAAATTTAGAGAAGCACATAGCAGCCCTGCCAGAGCGTTGGTCAAACTTTTCCAATTTTCGTTTATCCTGAAATGAAGCATGAAGATAATTATGACTAAAATTTATAGATTTTTTTATCCTCAAGTTCTCTATTCTTCTTACCTAACATCGTCGTTGAACCAGGCGTAAACCTCGGCGCCTGAACCCGCGTCGTGAAACGGATATCCCCACTTTTCGTAACGCCATAAACCTTCGGTTAAACTAACGTGTAATTCTCTTACGTTATGACGGCCGATTATTTCGCCTAGTCCTCTGGGGAATAGACGTGAGTGTTGGACTGTGAATGCATAAATGTAAATCAATCGCGATCATTTCATTTCGTTCGTTTTGGTTTATATTTTTATTTTTTTTCAGGTTATAAAATATACGCTTTGATATTTATTCGCGTTACATGTTTGCAGCTCGATGTCACCCTCCCATATTGTAGTAAATTGAAAATGAGCGTATACGTGACCGCTGGGCAGAGGTTTCAGCATAAGTTCTTCATTGAATGTATCTTTTGCGTCCGTAGTGCATACGGCGAATTTAACCTCTGAAGTTAGGGTTAGTATCACGATAAGTGCTGCGAGACGGAATGTAACAGAGGTACGCGTTTCGCGGTGAAACATTATGAATAATACTTTAATTTGAACAGACTATTTTATTATTTAAGTTATTAGTGTTCTTTCATTTCTGTAGTATAAATAAGACCGGAAAAATTATAACCTGTCAAAGTTATGGGAGAACTTGAAACTTCAGGTGTCGGCTGCTTTGCGCGGGTCATGAAAAACTATAGATGAACGCCTCGGTTATAAAACACCGCAATTATCGATTATCTACTCTATGGACGAATTCGATGAGTGTAACGTCTAACTATTTTTTATGACCTCAAGAGAGAGACATGAATTGTTTACAAACACGTGTGAAACCCAAATAGAAATTTTCAAGTACGAGAAGTCACAATTCGTAAATAAAAAGCTGAGATTATTAATTCTGAACTCTATTTTAAAGGTAAATATTTCTATCGAGATATTTATTTATATATTTAACAAAATTGATCTTATACTGCACAACAGATTCGTTCATGAAACTGCTTTGTGCGTAACTTTTTACATTGTCGATGATTTCGATACACTTAACAACAATTGAATCAATTGTATAGGCTTCGGAAAAGAGAATTAAGTAATGACAATACATCTGATACAGTTTAAGAAAGAATGGAGTCATCAGAGTCCAGTAGAGGCTACGAAGATGTATTGGGTTTTACAAATCAGACCGGTATCTTCTTAACTGGAATGGGAGCGCAGAAACTAGTCCCAGAATTCAAACGGAGAAACATATCAACAGAAGTAATGGCAGAATTGACTGTAGACGATTTACAACTCTTGGGTAAAACATATTTATACATACACACGTACTAGGGTGGTTGTTGAAGTAGTAGTGTAAATCACTCTCCATAGATCGCTCGCTAGGTGGTCTCCTGTTTTTTTTCTCATGCACTTATATCGATATACAAAAGATTTGTATGGATGCGCGATATTTCAACCATTCGTCTAAGAAACTATCAACAATAAAAGTGGACAAATCCAATGTTATTTAAATGATAAAATGTTTGTCTCTACCGGCAACCCTTCTAATTGATATAGAGGCTTCAAAGTTTAGCTAAAAATTTTTGTATTTTCGCTGTCTAATTCGAACATTACTTGGCAATTTTATATAGTCTTCATTAATTTATTGAAGAAATTTCATCCAACACACAGGTGCTGACCGCAAGCTTGCTGAGAATATGCGCAAGGAGTTGACTGCCATATCAAAACGTTTTAATAGATTGATATTGACACCTCAGCAAAGGTATATGGCAATGTTTATGAAGAGTAGTCTGGGCCAAACGAATCAACTATTTTTTTTTTCTTCACAAGTTATATCAAAAACATTGTTGCTAGTGATGAACAAAAATCCTCTCAAAATATGAGTTCCTAATATTAATATTTAGAGTTGCATTTATAACGATTTAAATAACACAGGAAAACTTTTGTTTCCTTCTTCTGAATTTTATAACTCGCCAACGGATTGATGTACAGAAATGAATTGGGCATTTTCTTGTAGAGAATTGGATGCTCTACAAAATAGATCCGTAGTCTTCCAATGATGAACCCACTTCTTCAAAAGTTGTTGGTCATCAAATTTCACGTTTTTTATCTTTCATTTTTTTCATCTCTTGAGGTTCTGTTTTTGTAGACCGTTTAATCCCCTAGAAGAATATGGGTCGGAAATTTCTGTATATTAATCCGTTGGCGAGTTATCAAATTCAGAAGAAAAAAAATAGTCCAATTCTTTGGTCCGGTCTAATGGAGAGCAACATTATACGTTATCACGCTACTGAATAGTCCAGCTGATTTACTTGAATTGCAGATTTGACAAGCTCCCGGAAATTCTAGTCATCAACAACAAGCACCTCTCTCTTATACAAGCATTTATCACCTACGCCAAACTTAGGATAAAAAAGGAGAGGATAGACTCTTTCATAGAGATGAATAACAATTTGCGAAGCAGTAAGGCCCTGGAGTTAGCAGTTGAGGCGACGATTAACGAAGTCCAAGACGCTAGATTAGCTCTTCAGGAACTGAAACAGTTGTTAGAAGTAGGTTTGCCAGTGTTCAAACAACTCTACTATCCTCAAACTTCAAATTTCCTCATTTTTCAGGATAACCGACCTCCGAGAAAACCCGGTTTTTACTTAGCTGTGATCGGAGGCACCGGATTAATCGCCCTAATCATATTAAAACAGTTTACCTAATTTTATACTTCCAGAAATCTTTTTACTTTTATATCAAACAGAATAAAACAGTCACTATTCTCTAATTACGGAATAAAATCTATCGAGCTATGTATCAACACTTTCTTTGATTACTGTAGAATCAGAGTCTCTGCTCCTTGTCCTCTCACGACTACCCCGTCTCTGCGTTTATTTTCCTCTGCACATTGGGATTTACATTGATAAATCCTGCAACACAAAGTACCAAAAAAATTGTCCCAACTGTTCAACGGCGAAAATCTGAAAGATCATTCTTACAATATCAGGTCTTTCCATAGCCGAATCTGCGCCTCGCTATTAGCCGCTCCTTCCTTAGCTGCTTGTTCCTCGCTCCTAAGAACGTTTAACTTTTTTTCCTGCGTTATTATAGCTTCATTTAATTCGTCCCTCAAGGTTGAGCCGCTACTCGGAGTCGCATAACGCTGCAGATCGATATTTAATTGAAAATAGTTTCATGGAAAGTAAGGGAATAGAAATATCTCACCCTCATTTCATGTTGAATTTTATCTTGGGCTATCTTTAGCTTAGAGACTTTAGTTCTGAGCTCTTTGGCCTCTTCCCATTCCTGCGATAACAAAGCAAATAAATGAATGACCTTTTCATTTCCTTGTGAGACAAATTCACCTTTTCTATCTTATCTTTGAGGCGACTTAATTCCGACGATAAACCACCCGAAGAATTCTCCAAACTAACTTCAACAGAGCTATGGCTTTTTGCTGATCTTTCATGTCGCTCATCTAGCTCTTGCGCTCTGTGTCTCAGCGGTCTTAAATCTGTGCAGAAAGTATCTCAATGGATTAGATCTTGTTTAGATTATAGAGAAAGACTTACCATTAAGCAACGATACGAGCTGCGCTCTGTAAGCAGGAATTTTTCTAGCCAATTCTGCGTTAGCTGCAATAGCGTTTTCCACAGTAAATCCATCCGGCAGAGTATCGACAGATCTTGTTGGTATGGTACTGACGTTAGTCGCCACATTTCCGAGCTGAGATGTTAAAAGAAATGCTAGATGAGTGCTGAATAAGAAACAAGAAGTAAGGAATTATACCTTCGATTCCAATACGCGTAAACTGCGATTTAGGACTCCTCCTTCTGCTCTAAGCCCAGCAAGTTCTGCCCTCCGTTGTTTGTACAAAGTGCTTCTGGCCCTCAGATGAGATACGTAACGTTTTAGCTCCTCGCCTCTAGGCGCAGGCTCCTCGGCCAACTGCCTTGCCTCTTCTCTTTTCTCTGCTAGACGAGAGTTCATCTCTTCTAGCAGCTCTTCGGATCTTCTAAGCTTGTCTAAGACAGTTCGTTTCATTCCAGCAACTGCGGCTGCTTGTTGTCTGAAAGGAGCCATTTTATCCATTCCTCCAGTTGCCTGTGATATGAAAAGAGAATGGATTAGGTTTAGGATCAGGCAGTTTATTCTCTCGAATAATGTTTGCCTTGTTCTCAGCCAAAGCTTGGACTTCTCTTGCTGCAACATCGAGTCTGTTTCTTAAAGCGAGTATATCGTCAGGCCCTAAGTGTGGAGAGCGAGTAACAGACTTCAAGGCATTAACGTGGGCCTTCTTTGTGGCCAATTCTGCGGGCAGTCTTTCCCTAGACATTGCCAACTGAACTGTAACTTCTTCTGATAATCGTTGTATCAATTTCTGAGGTGTGAGACTGGCCCCTGCATCCTTTAAATTGAGAAGCTCACGCTCCGCTCTTTGTAAAGAGACCTGGAAAAGGAATTCATCTAAATCTCTAATTGACCGATAAAAGAGGAGATAAATTCCACCTGTAATACAGCCGTCGATTCTTCCTGCTGTAATTTTTGCAAGGCAAGTTCTCTGCCTCTGTCTCTTTCGACTCGGAGTTTTCTAGCCACTTCTAAAAGCTGTGGGGCGCTCTCGGCTCTCACTTTCATTCTCTCTACTCTCCCCAATATCACCTCTCGCTCCTTTTCCATTGCTTCAAGGTCAGTCTTAAGTTCAGCGGCAGCTTCCCCACCCTTGAAATAAGGAAAGAAGTTTATCGTGGGCTGATTCTATCCAGGATTAAGTTGAAACTGTACCTTTTTTCCGGCCTCTCGTTCTTTGTGAATTATTTTGAACTCCTCAACTAATCTCACATACTGATCGTACAATCCTGTTAATTCAGGGTCTCCGTTATACTCCGGGGGTATTTCCACCTGTGAAATTTATTGATTGGGTTTTAATTTCGATTCGAATGTGTTTGGAGGGGCTTTAATCACCTTGACAAGGAAACGGGCTAGATAAGCTCTTTGTCGAGTAATTTCCATGTTTGATAAAAGCCATTTCAGAACAGCGTGGATGACTGGAGGATCTCCCTTCACCAACCCGTGTCTAGAAGTATTTGAAAAAGAGTAAAATCTCTGGTATCTTATCTAAAACCTAGTTTCCAAGCCACTTCTAAATTACCTGAATAACGCAGGGTCCCCTTGAGGCTGGTATTTTAAAACTCTAAGCGCTGAGAATATCCGGATTGAACTTTGCTCAGGGGTTTCGATCCGCACATCGTGGGGTACACTGTCTTGTTGTATTACAGATAAAACATCGCTGAGTACCTAGAGGAGTATGTAATGACTAATTATAATGAATCCCCGATATTTTATCTTCGTTTTTCTTATCCAGAATCAAACATACTTGGAGTAAATCCTCGGAATTTAATGCGTCGAAGGATATAAGATTGTAGTTTTTATCCAGAAGTTTATTCAGCTCAGTTATAATGAATTTCATATCTTCACTCATGTTGAAATCTAATTTGAATTACCAGACTTGGACTATTGCTTTGAAAATAACGTGAGGAGAATCACGATATATGGAAATCAATATCTCAGACTCATAGTTGTGCATATCGGTCGCCAAGGCAACATTGAGCAGGTGTTTCCACCAGCTGATTGTACATTCTTCGCAGACGATTTGTATAAGAAATAATGAGAATTTTTAACGAGGAAGAAGATGGAACTGTGAATGAATGCAGACCTTCCAATCTTTGTTATAAACTTTAATATCTCATCAAAAACGTAAAACTACGTATCAATATATACAACGATTTTCCATCTGAGTTATATTTCGTAACAGTTTAGTCTCTCTTTAATTGTTTGTGCTGCGATGTAGTAGTCGCATTGTCTTCTGTGATTTTTTCCTTATTTTCCGTCGTATCTACGGGCTTGATCTCTGTGTCATCCCCCTGGTCAGTGGGCCGTTTTCTTTTGAAGTGTTTATTCTGATTTCTCTTCTTTTTTAGAATAGAATCCTTTGTCTGTACCCTGAAAGCGTTAATTTTCAAAAATTAGAAGCTTGTTATATTGAACAAACGGCATTAATTAAGTTGAAACTATTTTCAAATGGAAATATTGCCAATAAAAACTTTCTACTCACATCGTAGTGGATTTTGTACCCGGGCCCCAATAGGCTGTAGGGTTTTCCTGGAATCTGGAAAGCCCCTTTTGTCTAGAAGCCGGATTAGCAAGGGGATGTCGTTCGAAGGATATATCTTTCGAAGATGGAGCGTTTAGGATAGCCAGAGCAGGGCTATTCGCCTCGAATCTTTCCCGCTTCGCGGGATGTAGCTGCGGCAAAAATGATCATTAATTAATTAACGAAATTCTGAATTTAGATCCAAACACAGAAGAAAAACCTCTCCAAGATTTAGATTATTCGCACCTTTTCCCAAGCGCGAACTATGTCCCATATTACTTCGTTAGGAGCGTCGGTTTTTATCGATGTTTTATTAGCGTGTGATATGGAGACGTTATATCCAGCGTTGATTAGCGCGGATCTGAAAGTCACCATTGGAGGAGTCTCGCACTTTACAATGGACATCTGAAACAGATTTTATTGAGTTTTTATTAACATAAAGGACCGAAGATTTAAGAAATCATTTTTTAACGAGTGTGAAAGCGGAATAACTGAATAAACGTTATAAAGTTTCTAATCACCAATCGATCGAGTGTGTAGTAAAGCGGGGCCTCCAGCTCTTCGTAAATTACGTTCAAAACCCCCTGAAGTCTTTTTTCTGTCCCAAGTTGCATGACGTTAACTTTGGAGAGTAGATTAGAGACGAAAGGCTTATGGTGTATCGGCCCGAGCCAAATAGGACCACCAATCTGTAAAAAGAAATCAACTTTATCGGCTTTTTGATCAAAAATTGTTTAAATCGCTTCGGAAGCCTCTATCAATCGATGGAATCGACAAGAGACCGCGTCTCGCACTTCAATAAGATTGATTTCCTTGAATATACTTTAGAGAAATGAAATAGCAAGTCTTTAGATGGCAAAACGACATTTTTGAATCTTTTAAATGATTACAAATTTCCGGCAAACTTCTTACATGGTGTTTGTGCTGGCAATGTTTGCAGAGTTTATCAACGGGTGGTCCAGCGGGAAGTCCATATCTGTTTCCAGGTCTGGTAACACTGAGGGGCTGGAGGGTCACGCTCTCACAGCCCACACATTGGTATACCATTCCTAGCTTTGTTGCAACTCCTTTACAAACTATTTGCCCTGTATAAACCCTGACGAATACTCTTATGTAAAAATCTACGCTGAGTGATAAGAGAGGCTGTATATAACGGCCGTAACGTCCGGCATGGGCGGCTATATGCTGTAGCAATATCCTCAGTGCCTGTAAAATTTGAGTCTCATGAAATTCATGAAATTTATCGAATTTGTTAGCTCAATTTGTGGATTCAGTGTCCTACCATCTCATGACAACTCTTTGACTTCAACGAAATAGATCCGTATTTAACATGGCATGTTTCTGGAGAATTTCCGGCTAAGACAGCCATGTCTGTTGCCGTGACGAGCAATAGACCACCCTCAGATACACACTGGACAGCACCGTCAAGGAAAACAGATGGACAGCCGTAGGGGTCTAAATCTACAGCGTCAAATCTCTCCCTTCTGTGTCTGTACATGACCATTCTGTGAAGTGATTGAGTTATAGTATATAACCGTTTAAGAGCGCAAAAAGGTAGAGAGAATTAATTTGAAGGGTCTGTTAACTCAAGAAATCATTTGAAATCGTTTTTATACTAAATATAATGGGAGTGAATAGCCTCTCGATTAATTTACACACGTTGCATCGTCGTGGCTGGTTTTAACTAGGTTTGAAACGTTGTTGTGAGCCACGTTTTTCTCTATGCTTTCGACCGCAGCTGCGGATATATCATTAGCAGTGATTTCCTTAACATAAGGTACCTCCTTCGCGTATCTTATACTGCGCAAGCCAGTAGCTGAGAGAGCCTCTAGGATCGATATACCTTCCTGAAAATTTATAGCTGTTGAGGAAGACGAGAGCAGGAAAGAAATCTGTCCTTATGTTGCATTTAAAACGATGATGATTGAAAGTCTCCATAGGCCAAACTCCCTAAAATTAAGGGTTTTTAAGATATTTAGGTACAAAGTTCGAGTAACTTGGAAACTCTTAAATTAATCAAAAAATACCAAGATACCTTTTTTGTAGAGCGTTCAATTTTTAACAAAAGGAGGTCTACAGAAACATGCTGCCCTTGCCAGCTGCAATTTTCAAACTTTATTCTTAAATATCTTGGAAACCGTTAACTTTAGGGGGTTTGGCCCATAGACTTTTAATCCGCATGGTTTGAAATGCAACATACTCAAGTTTCTTTAAATTCGACTAAAACCGTTTTCACATAAGGACAGATGAGGGGAACCTCAATAGAAAACGGAAATCAAGTCCAAACAATTAATCTGCAATGAACTTACCAGACACTGTCTATCATCGCCTATTGAAGGGACACGTTTGTCCCCATCACCAGCGTTTCTCTTGATATTATCTTCCTTTTCTTTCTCTTCGGCGAACAGAGATAGTACAGCGATGCTGAATTAGTGTAACAGATAAAAACAACGCTAATTAATTTTAAAAACTATAAATTCATTTTCTCAACTTACCTCAAATCTCTGTTAAACTCTTGAACCGGATTATAAAACACGTTTTTTTCGCCTACCAAAATCTCCGCCTTTCCTTCCTTCACCACGTCCTGAACTCGGTTTTTCTCTACCTCGAGAGGATATTCGGCGTTTTTAGAATCCATCACGCTAGAACTATCCAAAAAATAATGGAGTAATTAGAATAGTTTTCACGCGTTGTAGTTAAGCAAACAAAAAATAAATAAATAAATAAACTATAAGAAGAGACAACAGGATACGATGTCAAGCTACTTATTGAATTTTTAAGGTTAGGCTGTTATTAGGTTATGATACCCACGCGAACTCGCGCGGTTATTCCCACGAGGTAAACAAACTATTCTCAGGGCTCGTCGCATCTAGAATCGCGTATAAACGAAATGACAATTTTCTATATCAGCGGATCAAACGGGAGCCAGAATTTTAGCCTTAAATATGAAAGCTAAGCTAACCTATTCAGGAGTTCAGACTGACAGTTTTTCGTGCGAGCAAACAGACATAACGTACACACCTATGGGTATATCATCTTACGCAATTTAACGGAATAGATTTTGGGACAATATTAGCTATTTCATTTGAAGCGAAAAAATTAATTATAAGCGAGATGCTGTTAACTTCGGTCATAATTTCTCGGTTTAAATCCAGCTGGCTTAAGTGCATCGCGATGTCTAGTCTAACCTCAAATAACAAAGTAGCAAATATTCGAAATTATTGTAAAAATAAACCGAAAGATTGGATCTCGGAGTTGTTATCAACGATGAAAATATTTCCCGATTTTATTAGTGAGAAAGAGGAGGAGTTGTTGCTCAGAGAAGTTGAACCATACATGAAGAGACTGAGATATGAATTTTCGCATTGGGACGACGTGAGAGTTTTACTATTATTTAT
The DNA here is from genome assembly GCA_949628255.1 of Macrophya alboannulata. Taxonomy (NCBI): domain Eukaryota; kingdom Metazoa; phylum Arthropoda; class Insecta; order Hymenoptera; family Tenthredinidae; genus Macrophya; species Macrophya alboannulata. The sequence continues at coordinate 23,779,479 of OX451207.1, forward strand.
TTATCTACCTTCTTTATTTTCTTCAATTTTTAGACAATTACTTAAGCCCTCATTCCCACTAGGCGATTCACGGGTATAGAGAGACCGAAAAATCATCATGGAATAAAGATAACTCTCCAATCATAGAAAGGGTTCAAAAAAAGGCCTTTCCTCCTGGCGCATCTCTTCTTGGACATGTTCATGTTCTTGACCTGGCTGCAGAAGGGAAGATTAAACCTCACGTGGATAGCGTCAGGGTAGGCGTTGTCCAATCGTGATGTCGATGCTGTTTTTATTGTGTATGTCCTTAGTCAGGGGCTAGTTATACTAACTGTATGATTATGATCACCTAAAAACAGATTCACTGCAATTATTCACCTCTCAGTTTTTATATAACTACACTCATTAAAAGTTCTCAAAGAACACCTATATTTTTTCTGAAATCAATGACCAAATTCAAAAGCTCGTATCTTTGTCAAACAAGCACACAGAGTCTTTACACAAATGTCATTTTGAAGGTCTGAGAGTCTATTTTGAGATTCTTGCTGTAACGTTTCTCTATCTTACTTTTTCACTGAGTTATTCCACTTTCAAGCAAAAAACTTCGAAGTTTCTGGGAAATTTATTTTTGCAAAGACTCTGCGTCCTTTTTTGACAAAGATACGAGGTTTTGAGATAAGACATTTTTTTTAAGAAAAATGCGTGGAACTTTTAATGAATGTAGTTCCAAAATCCTGAAGCTTGTCTATCCAATTCTATGTTATAATTTGATTCATCTTAATTCCAGTTTTGCGGAGATACTATAGCAGGTCTCAGCCTAATGAGCGACAGCGTCATGCGATTAACAATGGTTGGTCAGGAGCATGAAAAAGTCAAAGATTTTCTACTGCCTAGAAGATCGTTGTATATAATGAGGTACTTAGCCGTAAATCTAGTTAAAGTTTCGGTGATAATTGAAGACCCTTTCTTTTCATATCACAGATCGATTAAAATTTAATTACGTATGAATTCTTTTCCAGCGGAACGGCAAGATACGACTACAATCACGCAATCCTTGGATCAGACGAGTCTGTCTTTGAAGGAACCAAAGTACCAAGACTTAGGAGAATATCTGTGATATGCAGGAGCGAGCCTGACCTAGAGGAATAAAAATTTTGAATAAAATTGTACATATTAATAAGTAAAGAGGATTACGGTAAAAAGGGAAGACGTTGTTGATTCTTTATGACAAACAGAGGAATAATGGATTTAAAACTACTGATAAACAAGTTAATTATTGAATTCTGAGCTAAAAGTTTATTAGTTTTATTCAAATTAACAGACACAATTTAGCACTTAGTATACATATAAAGTGCCGATTTTTTTTATAATATAGATGTTTTACAAGAGTAAAATATCACTTCCACTCTTTAGACATGATTTTCACAAGTTTAGGGTAATTAAATTCTGTATATCGTCCTACTGTTTCAACACTGATTTCATACCATGATCAATAATTAAGACATGATTATTGATTTACCTAAAATTTTTTTCTTTTCATTATTTAATTCAAATAATAATCTAATAGCGAAAATCAATTAAACTTAGTTTAATCGATCGATAAATTAACATTTGGTTTTCATTTTTTCTGTATCTTTTATTATAAAAACACCATGCAGCGCGCCATGCAATTTATTTACAAAAAATTTCCAAGTAAGAGTTTCTTTTTCTTCAATTTTCTGTTCTCCTTTTTTTTTTGTTTTTTTTTTCATTTTAGGCGTTAAAAACGTTACAAACGAAACGTTCGCGTGCTAACGAAATTCCAAAACAGAGTATATAGTGCGTGTGTATAATATACAAATGATATTATCGGCCGAACGACCTCAACAGAAGAAATAATCAAATTTGCTTACACCCTTCATACATAGGATCTAGAATCAGAATAAAATTGTATCATTCGGCAATAGTAAACGGCACGTTACACGGTTTCTATTCAATAACGCGTATAATATATCGCTGTGTCATTTGATAAACTGCATACCTAATTCAAAGGAAATGTGTGTCAGCCTTATAATACAGAAGAAATAAAGAAAGTAAGAAAGAAGAAGAAAAGAAAAACAGGATTAGAAATTAACAAGAGAAAATCAGCGGTTTTAAAAAAATTTCCAGTTCAACAGAACTTCCATCTGTTTCCGCACTCGTTACAAAGTACAAAAGTAGTCATAGGCTCGTCAGCAGATCTAGTCTGGACTTGATTATACGTGCAATTTCGCTTCTTGCATTTTCCGCATTTCAAAAGGCTAGTCTTAGTGCCTTGAACCGTCGCCAACTGGGCGTCATTTATGGCCTCTTTCTTGAACTGTTCACGGAGTTGCTTTATCTCATCGCTAGCCATCTCTTCCGCGGACATAACGGCTAGCCGACTAGACGGAATTGCACCAACCAAGAAGTTCGTTCTTAAAGTCGGGTTCTTGGCGTCTCTCAGATTCGCCACTCTGCTGCGTATCTGAAAATGTTCACAAGAGAAAAAAGAAGGAAGAAAATTAAAATTTTTCCAGTAAGAAACTAAAAGGGAAAACAAAATCTCTATCAAGTTTCTTTACTCTATTTTTGTATCTGCTATCAGTGTTTCTAAACTCTGCGTAAATCGCCTCTTCTAATTCCTCCGCGAGTTCTTCGGGACTTGCACATCCCTCGATAGCTCCACCGTCGACTCTTAAAGCGGCGGCCAAGAGCTCTCTGCATTTTAATCTAACGGCGTCGGTGGTTGTAGCAGCTGGAAACGAGTGCTGCTTTCTGACAGAGTCTTTACTACCGCTGTTCTTATCATCGCGGGATTTTGAATCTCCGATATCGTTTAATCCCTCCTTTTCTCGCTTCTGATCGCTGCTTTCTTCTTTAGACTTGTCCTGCTTTTCATCTTTCTTTTTAGAACTGCTCGAGGAGGAACCGGAATCTTTGCTGTCTTTGTTTGGCCCTGAAGGTTTAAATTTATGGTCAGTATCTCATCGTAATATTGTAGATTGTTTTGGCTTACATAGGGAGTGACATTGCTCAATGGTTGATAACTCAGTGAAAATAAATGTTTAAAAAATTACAAAGATAGGATATTGAAGGGAAAACTTGGAGCTTTGAAATTGTGATTGTTAAATGTCTTTTTTTACATCACAAATAAGTTCAAAAAATAGTTTTTGATTTTTAAAGGTTGAAATTTCGAAATATTTCTGTTTTAGATCTACTTAGGCTACTTTTTCCATCCTATTTTAAAGTTTAATTTACCTGATAAGAATTTCTTCCAATTTTTAATCAGCGTTTTAGACAGTGAAATAACTTCGTCGTCCTTGCTTGACTTCCTCAAAGCGTTTACAGTCATTCCTATTCTCGTTTTAGTAAGTAGTTCAAGATTAACAGGCAGCTTTTGCAGCACCTTCAACAGTTCCAAGGCCTGCTCCTGGCCCTAATGATCAACATTATACGTACATATTATATTATAATTGGTTAAACAACGACAACTACTATAATAGTTTGAATATCTATCCGCGTTCGATCATAAAATACACCTAACGTATCGTGATTTTAAACCAGAGACAATAATTATCGATAAGATAAGATTTTTCTGAATTTTCATAATACGTATCAAAGAACCGGCGAAACGACCAAAAAACCTTCCGCTTCTTCTTCTTTTTATCAATTCTTTAGCCTATTACCAATTTACTCACTGAAGACTCACCGTCCCGTCGCCGCTAGACATCTTATTTAGTTTCTTTTGGATCCTAAGCACCTCCTCTTCGGCGCTCATTGTCGTTAGTTATATTAACGTACTCCCTGTTTAATAACAACTATTTATTGTGTTTTAGTTAGGTGTATGTAGATATAACACAATACCATGCGGTATTTTATATATCAAAGAGCAGAGCACGGATTTACACGACACAACGTAACGCGAACTACTATTGCTCTCCAAGCACTTCGCACAACGGCAACCCACCGCCAAGATTAACAACTTGAAAAAAAATTTTAACACGACTGTACATACATACCGCGACTTTATTTCCATTCCTGAACGCATCGGTATTTGGAATTGTGATTACTGTCCAGTTCGAGTGTCTAACTATTTGATATGGTCAGTCATTTAACTTGTCCGATTTTTCGTAGGATTTCCAGATATGAAATTAGTGCGTAATTATTGAATGAAATAAATATTTTTTTATTACATACATAATTATCTCGTTATGGTTCATAGCATAATTAACATTCATTTCATGTATTTGATACATGATACAATAAATAATAAATAAAGAAAATGTTTTTATTTTATTTCTTTTTGGTCTTCACTTCGTGGATTTACAAAACGTGATAATTATCGTCACACTATATTTAATTCCGTCATTTTTTCTAGTGTAATTAATCTATCGAAACCTAATCGGGTTAAATCAATATTCTTGAAACCACCGTCTACAATCAATTCTGCTATCGCACGACCCACTGCCGGAGCTTGTTGTATACCGTGACCGCTGAATCCGGTCGCTATGTACAAATTGTTGTAGTATGGGTGGAGACCTACGATTCCATTCTCGTCGAATTTGTTATACTCGTAGAAACCGGCCCAAGAACTTTTCACCTTTAACAAAATCAGGGAATTAATCAATGAAAACAGTAACCATTGTCTATTAGGAGTCTTAGTGAAAAATTAAACTGTTTTAGTTCTATTTTTTTGTCCCCAATCATTCTTGTATGTACTTAGCAGGTCATAATTTTGTTTAAACTCGATAGAATCGATTCTACAACAGAGCAGAACGAGAAACAACGCCTGAGAGAACCTCAAGGAAACTTTGGGATATCAAAGAGGCCGGAACTGGACCTTGTGCCTACCTTAAGATTCTCAAATCCTTTGACTCTCTTTGCCAATACCGGCCAAATTTCGTTATTAAAAAACTCATGATCTACGTCCAAATTGTCTATAGCCGGTTCGTCAACGAGTTCCGGAGATCTACCGCAAATGTAGTTGCCAGCAAGTCCTTCTCTCCTGTTGTAACAAAAACCATTTAAAATAATCAAAACAGACAAAAGGAGTATTCAATGAATCCCTTTTTTTTTTTTAATCCTCACCTGAAATAAGTCCCTGTAGGATCAACAGTCAGTGGAGTATTAAGTCCCGGACCGTCAGGAGAGTGGAAACAATAAACGTACCTCTTCCTGAAGCAAGAAATTAGTTTCGTTTAAAAGTTCCCCAACTCTGTCCAACTTCTCAAATACACATACCTAGGCTCCACAGGCAAAGGCACACTCAACATCCCCGGACCTCGCCCAATCTTAGCCATTCTAGCTACATCATTGCTGAAAGCTCCAGCGGCAATAATAGCGATAGCAAATTTAATGTGGCGAGTTACACCGGACGAAGTTTTCACCTGAAATACCAAAAAAATTCGTTGTATTTTATCCAATCTTCTTCACGTTTAAATCCTTACTAAAGTCATTCTGTTATTCTTACAATCAGTTTATCGAGCGCGACGTATTCCCCTTCCGGTACACCAGACACAGTGATTCCAGGGTTGTAGTTGAACTCAAAGTCCGTCGCTTCAGCGGCAATATATTCAGCACCTAAATGAATGGCCTTTTTCCTTAGTGCACAAAGTAGAGCCCAGGGATCAAACCAGCCTTCATTTTCAAGCCCGTAACAACCGAGCTCAATACCCTCGGTATTAATCCACGGAAAAGTTCGTTTGAGCTTATCCGCAGTTAATAGAATGTTTTTAGCGCCTAGTGTGTTCTGGAGCTTTGAATTATTCTGCAAAATATCCGCCCCGGCCTCAGAGGCTAGATATAAATAACCGTAGGGATGAAACTGCGGGTCTGGTGCTGGTTCGCCTTGGATATTCAAATACTGTCCCATGTTTCTCAAAAATTCAGCCCCGTATAAAGACATCTGAATGTTTTCCTCCAGGGAAAATTGCTGCCTTAGACCGCCAACGGATAAAACAGAGGAACATTTTTGGTACTAAAAAAAGAAAATTAATACTAATTCAAGACACGTTTCAGTGTAAAGGGTCTGGTAGGATGAGATCGTAAGAACTGCCCCCAGCTATTGTTGAATGAGAATTGCTGAGGGCAGTTTTGCCGATCTTATCTGGAAAAAATTTCAAGTCTTGAATTAAGATGATGGATTCTTACTGACGGATCTTTTTCTATAACGACAACGCGCAGCCCTTCTAAAGCCCGTTTTTTAATCCAGTAAGCAATCGCACTACCCACGGCACCGCCGCCTATTACCACAACGTCGCAGTGCTGAGGAAATTCGTACGGTATGTCGCCTTCTGTATTGTCTTCAAGCTCTATTTCGGTATTTGTTTTTGTTAGACGATTTTTCATCCTCTTGATTTCCCATTTGAAGGCTCCTAAGGTTCTGTGAATCGGATTTTCGGGCTTCCATTTATTATCGTCGTCTCTTAGCCGCTGGAAATGATTGGAGATATTGATACTCGATAGATTTGTAGGTTAGATTCTTTAAACTGTTTTCTTTTTAATTATTACCTGTGTTCTGTGAAAGTTCGATGTTTGTATAGAGAAGCGGGGAAATAATTTGTTTCTATTACTGCAGCGTATCACACACCGAAACATGTCGGATAACACAAAGTTCTTAATTATTGCTAAACGTGATATCAGAGACCGACTTTTGGTCTTACGATATCTACGCGTGTTGTAATATAACTGTGTCGCAAGAACTGGTCTATATGGAAATTGTGATTGTTGCTTGATAAAGAGAGGTCAAGCACTTACGATTATTTATGTTAACATAGCTTATAGGTTTTTTATTAATAAATATAAATAAACATTTTAATAACATCGCGCGTCACGCGTCGAACTGAAGTTATATTACGCAACCCGGGCAGAGGCCGGGATTTTAAACATGGCGGTACACGCGTTACGTCGTCTGCTGTAGTCGTTTCAAAACTCGATTCACTTCGATAAAAACTAACCTAGAAGTATTCTAACCTAAAATCCGAGACATTTATCTTTGTTGTATTGAATTTCCGCAACTGAACGATGAACGATGTCGTTGTACTATTCGACGGCTACTCGAATTATTTAGATAACGATAGAATGGAGGCGAATTGTAGCTGTACGCTTGTCAAAGGAGCGAAGAACATTGTTGTTGACACTATGACAGCTTGGGATCGAGACCGACTCGTAGATGGTAACGGAAAACATTCTCCGCGGTTAATTCGAACTCAAATTTGATGGATGATAAAATTGAAGCCGATTATTTATTTCAGCACTTCTTAAAAACGGCCTCGAACCGTCTGACATTGACTACGTCGTGTGTACACACAGTCACGCTGATCACATCGGTAACAACAATCTGTTTCTAAACGCTGAACACATTGTTGGATACAGCGTACAACGAGGGACTTTATTTTATGACAAACGGATTAAGCACGGTGAAAAAAAAAAAAAATAAATAAAGAAAATATAAAAATGTTGACTTATAAATGTGAAAAAAAAATGTCAAAATATACTCTCCTTCCTTTTTTACCATCATTCTTTTGTCTAGCAGAAGATTACCCACTTTGCGAAGGTGTTACAGTCACTGCAACCCCGGGACACACATATGAAGATGTCACGGTTTTGGTCGAAGATAGAAACGCAACGAGTTCTGTAAAATATGCGATAACTGGTACGCATAAGATACCTGCAAAATGCATACTTTGATGATGATTGAACCATCCTTTTATCCCTTGAGAATTTCTTTATTAAAGCTATTTCCATCTCTTTAGGTGATTTGTTCGAGAAGGAAGAAGATATCGCGGACCCATCCTTGTGGAAAGATCTGGGGACTCCAGAGCTTAAGAAAATCCAGGCTTCCACACGTTTGAGGATACTTAAATCTGCCGATGTTATTATCCCGGGTCACGGGCCGATGTTCAAGACTAACAGTAGACTAGTTAATTTACTGGATAATCAAATTCTGAATAGCTGATGAATAAACTCTTTCTGATCTTCCTATGATTTGCTTTTATTTTCTATAATGAAGGGATTAACACTAATAAAACGTAAAAATAAACGAGAAAACAATTTAATTTTTATTAATTAACCTACAATTATTCTACTATACAAATAGGCAGAGATAAATTCGCTCTCTTTAGTTCTTAGCGCTCACGGTTTTTATAATATAGATTACAATTTACTTTCCTCTAAAACCAGTAAGTCATTTTCATGGCTCCGTCGGAATCTCGCTGTGTATCCATCACGCTGCTTTGTCTTACTAGTCGCCGCATGCTGGGGTGCACGTCGCGAGAATCCTTCCCCGCGTTCAGCGGAGAATCTTCAAATGGTTCTTTTGCACTGTTGGATAACGAGACCGGAACTTCTTGCAGCTCGACTGTCTCTCGCACTGACAAATCCTCGTACGAAGTTGTTGCTGAGGAGGGCCTAAGAGGTGCAGAACAATTCCGAACCCATTATTGGACTAATTATATCGACTTATATCGGCAGCAGCAAGCTGAAAGCTATGAGAAAAAACTCAGTGCAATACACACAGCAATAAATATAACGGCGCACTCGGTACTCCGCAAAAAAATGCCAATCTTCAAAATGCTCTAACTCGATGAAAGAGTGTTGAAAAAAATCATTTTAAAAAGCATTTTGAAGGTGGAATTCTTCCTTTGAAAATGGTTCTCATAACTTTTTTACTCGAGTTTTTTTCACGAAGTTATTCAACTTTTGGTCAAGTCATGCGTGTGCTCAAACACACACAGGGGTGCATGGCGCCTATACACATGACTTGGCTTAAAGCTTAATAACTCTCTGGAAAAAAAATAATTTCAAAAAATTTTAATAAACCATTCGGAAGAGGAGATTTGGAGCTACAAAACTGCTATCTCAAAAATTCTCTGCGATTTTTTTAACGCTCCACAGATAACTTTGAAAAACTTGGTTTTCTCTGCGTTTCGAAACTCTGAAAAACTTGTAAAAAAACAATCTCAAAGATGAAATTTCAACCTGCAAAGTGTTTTTTGTAACGATTCCTTTCGACTTTTTTTCATCGAGTTACAGCGATTTTAAGGTGGTCATTTTTTCGCACAGTATACCAAGTGCGGCGTTAATTTTGACACTGAGTGTAATTTTTCAGTTCCGATCTAATGAAATTTCATTCCAAAACTCACTTCTTTGGTATGCATCTTACGCAGTCAGCACACGTCCAATCATTCCCAAACAATTCACCCTCTTCCACAGTCTGTGGTAGCCGGTGGTGCAACGTTTCAGGTAAACGGAGGCCGGATAGTCCTCCGATCATGGCGACTACCCCGAGAATAATTAAAGGAAGTACAAGGTTTTCTGTGCCCTGATAAAATCATTACATAAATTATTTTACATACCTTCAACCCTCTTTACATGAGATAAACAGGCACTCACCAAATACGTGATGAACGGTATGATTATCAGGCCCAGGCCGCTTATGTAAGCCGAGAAACCAATCGCCATGCCTCTCAGTTGTGTCGGATAAAGTTCTCCGGCGAACGGATATATTATTAAGAAAGAAGCTGATATCGCAGACTTTGAAAGAAGGAACAATATCAACGTGGCTGTAACAGCGTCTGGAAAAAAGGAAATGGACTAATTAAATCTCCAATGTTTTCTGCTCGGTCTTTTAAAAACCAATTTTTTATACATAGTCAGACTGATCGTTACAGATTTTTTATGCAATAATAATCCCATCAGTGCCGAAGACCGGTTTGCCCGTGTTTTAGCTCGCGCCAAGTAGGAGAGCAGCTAATTCTTCAACATCGTCTTCCGTTAGCATAATTTTCCCGATGATCGGTTATCTTTGCTTGTTGCTGGTTGCTCAACTGCAAAAATAATATGAACTTTTGTCAATTTTTTCTAATTCTTTTTTGTTTTCTCTCTTTAGAGTATATATATATATATTGTCTATATTGAGCCAAATTGTTTTCACATCTTGATCGATTGATGTGACCTTCCTATTAAAGAAATTTCTTAGTGCATTCCATGAGCGAAATACTGTGAAAGCGATGTTGGAGATTATCAATTCAATATTCCAATGGTTTGTTCAGAGTTTTAGTAACTTTGGCGCGAGCTCGGCGATCGACTATTTCATATTTTCTTACGCACCGGCCGGTAGGAGAACAGTAGCTATACAAGAAGCTCCGGCTACCACCATGCAGAGACAAAGTGGCCAACGTCTTCCCCAACGATCCATAACTACCCAGCACGCCATATAGCTCGGTATTTCCGCGAGCGATGAGAACAAAAAACTGAGATGTTCCTCGCTGCCTAGAGCTGGTCCATAATATGAGAGACCGACGTAGACCATGTTGTTAGCAAACCTGCATAACAGAAATAGTGAAGATTTGAGGACAGTAAAAACGATCACAATTTCTCAACTGCTTTGTTGTTATTACCAGTTCAGAGTGATCAGACATGTTTTCAGACGCATGTTTGGAGTTTTAAAAAGCGCAAATACGCTAGGTCCGCTACGCAGCCTCTCCTCCTCGCTCTTTGAACGCGACATGGTCATACGTTGGCGTAATTTCTGCGTGAATGAACTGGGCAACTCCTTACCATTAATTCTGGCTAGATTTTCAAGGATCTTGTTAGCCTCCTCCAATCTACCCTTTGCCAATAACCAGCGTGGTGACTCTGGAAGAAACCTTCGCACATAGCCGCTGTTACTTTTCCAAATAAGAATAAGGCTCTCTTAACGTTTAAAACGATCTCTATTTAGTAAAATAGTAATTGAAGGGATAATACTGACCCCCAATATATGAAGTACAAAAGAAACGGGGCGCTGGTCGTCAGCGCTAAAGATCGCCAATCTCGAACTAGGTAAGTTACGCCTGCTAGCATGCAGAGGCCGATGGTATAGAAAGTACAGGTCATTACAGTCACAAATGATCGATAATTCGGACCGACTAATTCCAGAGCTAAAAAGATATCAAAGTTTGATGATGATTGGTAAATGCGAGGAAGTCAGATAAAGCGAATATTTTCGTTTAGAGAAAGAAAGAGAGAGATTAAAATCTCGAAATTGATCATCGATGCACAATTAAAAAATTGCATCTTGTTTAGAAAATGAGTGGTCCTATCGATCTTACAAATAATGAAAGGTATTTGATAAATTGCCGGGATAGTGAGTCCCACGACGACTCTGGTTGCCGCCCAAGTCCAGAATGTGTTTGCCATAGAAGTGAGAAAGCCTCCTGTGATCAGCGTTGCAAGACAAGTAAAGAAGGACAGTCTGCGTCCGATTCTATTCCCAAGAATAAACGTCAGTTAAAATTTAAAGAGTTGATTTTGACCAGAATTTTTCTAATTTTACCTGTCATTTAACATCCCGAATAAATAGACTCCGATTGGTCCCCCAGTATTTAGAGCAACTAGTCCGATTGTTGGGTAGATGGAATAATCACAGACGAGATTGAACTGTAAATAGGTGAAAAGACTTCAGCCAGTTATCTGAGCTATGTAATAGATAGGAGATATAACTTACATCGACAACTATTGAAGAAGTTACTTCAGACTCATCGTACTCCCATCCATGATCACAAGGTATAACAGACCACGATGAATTTGGCACAAGATTATCCATCATTATCATTTCTGGTGCTCGCCAGTCTATGTTGTACCTTGTACACTGACTGTAGGACTCGTTGTCTCCCTGGTAAGAATAACGATATACATATTTTGAGAAATTTTATGGGAAAGGGGGTCGTCCGCGCACCACTTCGTTGGGAATACCAAGGTGCCTTCTTTGAGGTGGATCTAACCCTTCCAGACCAGGGACACTGCACCAGTGTGGAGGAGTGTCTGCCATGAATAGCTGATTAAAGGCACAGAATCCACAAGGAAGACATGCCGGGAGGCAGACGAACCAGAGAAGCAGCCTTTGGTAGCGGCCGAATTCTCCAACGATGGGAAGAAGGTCGTCGAGGTCAAATGCATCCTATTGTTTAACAGGTAAATTGGAGTTTAGAAAGTGAAATATATTCTGGGACAGATTTCTTCAGGATTTCAACTTTGAATTTGGTTTTAAAAACCCTTGTAACTAATACTGCAATGATTTATACTCTTACTCACATCTTCATCGGTGATTGGAGTCGATTTCTTCGCCTCTGGCAAGTTGCTATCGTGAATACTCATTCTGGCTACGATCAAGGGCTGGTATCAGGCTACTGAAAGCTCAAGGAAGCCTTAGAAGAAGGTCAGAAGGGTGACATGAATGGGTCTATTTACAATGGTTGCTTATTGCATAAGGGAATGAAATCAACGTTGTATTTTATGTTTGGTAGCCCGTAAATGGTTTTTAATACTTAAAAAAAAAACAAACAAAAAGGTATGTAATTAAATACAGTAACTGTAGCAACACTAAAATTTTTCCCAAACTAGAAAATCTGTCCGGAGTAATATTTCTTGGTTAAACTTTCTCTTCTTCTCTATAATTTAATTTAGTTGGAGAGAGGTACTTAAAAGAGATTAAGGGCAATGCTGACACATGCCATTAGAGGATTGATTTAATGCTTGGTATGGAAAAGAGAACGGTGATCAATGATTCTTGAAGAATTGTTCTTTATTGTATCTCATTTACCGTTTCTATTTCTGTTTTTTTTCTTTTCTTTTCTTTCTCTATATTTTTTTTGTTTCTCTTTTCGTTCATCATCTTTCCATTTCTCGCTACAAAACACAATAATTCTTCTTTAATTAGGTAAACTGGATGTACTGTTTTACATGTGTTTGTTTGTGTATGTGTATGCGTGTGTTGTGTTAACAGACTAAGTCGCTCTCCGTTTACACATCCTAAATGGAATAGGCTCATTTATAACGTTTGTAAAAAAAAAAAAAAAAAAAAAAAATGAAAAATAAAAATACAAGACCGTCTATAACGATCGTAGTAGAGTAAAGTCCAAAAGACTATAACATTTCTATCAGATATACCGATCCAAACATTTTGATAATAACAAGAAGACTCGTGATAATAATTATAATTTCAATTCTAACTGAAACAAGGAAGGAGGACTATGTTAACATTTCTTATGGCACGCTCTCTATATCTCTCTTTTCTTTCTCTCTATTTCTCTTTCTTTCTTTCTTTCGTTCTCTCTCTTTCTCTCTTTTTCTCTATCGCTCGCTCTCACTTTGCAGAATCTTTAGTAATTACTTTCATTCGAAAATATACTCTCATCCTCTGTAACAAAGTTAGCTGTTACAAAAGTTCTGATATAATAATAATAATAATAATAACAATAATATTAATCACGTGTTAAAATCATCATTAGGTAAAATGATTATTGCGCTTAAGTACGCCACTCAACTGTTTATACAATTACAAATAGTTGATAATCTTATTATCGAATTTACGCTGTTTTTGTTGTTCTTCTTCGTATTTTCCTTCTTCTTTTTCTTTTTTTTTTTCATTTTCTTCTTCCTCTTCCTCTTCTTCTTCTTACTCACAATCAGTATAGATCTGTAGCTCAACTTCTCACTCACCCTCTTGTTACTTCGTGCGAACAAATAAACAATAAGTAAGGACGTTAGAATTGAATTGAAAAAAAAAGAACTCAAAAATAATAGTAATAGTCAAAAAACATAACGATCGTTTATTGACTAAATAGGAATGTTTAGACTGTCCGATCGCAAGATGAGGATAATATACGCAACCTCTAGTTCGACAGCCTTAAGAATAGTATTTTATTTTTCTCTTCTTTTTATCTGAATATAATTGTTTATTTGTTCCAAGGGCCTGAAATTCAGGCTCCAAATTTGCTTTTGGCAGATTCAATTAGCAATTAATTAAATGTGCTAAGTAAGTAAGTAAGTATAAAGATTACGTACAGCCAAATATCAAACCCTTTTTTTTTCTTTTATTCATTTTTGTTTTAAAGTCACTACGCGTTACTACCTGTTCCCATATAGTAGGTAAGAATCGCGTAGCTAATGTTTTTTTATGCCGAAACTGTTTGATTTTTTATTTTCTTTCTTAATTAATTAATTCAATATACTAATTACAATTATGTATAATTCACCCTATAAAATTCAGTACGCATACACAATGCAGATTTAAAACAAACGTTTGCTCTCTCTCTCTCTCTTTCTCTCTCTCTCTCTCTATCTCTTTCTCTCCGTTTCTCTCGTCTTCTTTTTATCATCTATCTATGTATACCTATACTCAACACTTATCATTTACACCCTGCGCGCCCACCATTGATACAATGTAATGCATTCATTTAATACTCTCACCATAGTAGAAATTCAATCAGTCTATCACCGCACATCGGACAGAAAAGAAAAAAAAATTCAAAAAATGAAGAATAAAAAAATTCGAAAAATTATTATATTCGTCAGGATAAATTCTTTAGTCATGTACGGAGAGTATAATATTAGGACCATGGAGCCACGTATAATTATCAACCAAATATTGGAATGAGAATATTATATAATTTATTGATAGACGATCGAAGAAGAAGTAAGGAAGAGATTCTAGTAAAATAATAATATATAGAAAGCCTGATGATTGTCGGTATTTGTTTTCTTTTTCTTTCTTGTGCATCAGTCCATAGGACTTTGGGGAAGGTTTTGTGCCTAATTCTAAAAAAGAAAAAAAAAAAAAAAAACAAGGTGTAAATTACGTAAAATCGGAGATGGGTAATCAGTGGCGGCTGATAAACGACCCGTACATAACTATATGTATTACCTATTAAATAGTATGTATATTGTGTTTAATAGAGCGGACCCCGGTTAAAACGGGGATAAAATAGTCCGTCGAAATCACAGATTTGATAATTATTTTAAAAAATTCCTTTCTATATCTTATTTGTTGCCGCAATGATCTCGGTAGAAGATATGTAGCGTTTTCTTATTCTTCGATCAGATTATATAGATTCTACAATATTATATGATATATAATAATATTATAATAGGTTTTCTTCATATTTTAGCCCAAAAATTTCAATAGTAATTGAAATTAAACGACGGACAGATAAACATATACATACATATATATATATATATATATATATATATATATATATATATATATATATATATATATATATATATATATATATATATATATATATATATATATATATATATATATATATATATATATATATATATATATATATATATATATACAAAAGAAATATATGTATTTATATATATGTATACATATATAAATAAAACACATACGTCTGATGTTTACAAGTGAGAGGCGGTTGTATATTATACGCCTTACGAGTTTAGTCACGCCGATATATGCACCCTGCTAATCATATTAATATAATATAATACACATAGGTTTATGTATGTATACAATAATAGTATAATGCATCCAAAAATGCTCCTTATAGTCTCTGAACAAGAAGCAGGAGACATCTTAAATGTCCGATCGTAAGCAATAGACGTTATATCGGGCATTTTATTTTATATTTTATTTTTTCTTTTTGTTTTTTTTGTAATTATTATTATTATTATTATTTTTGTTTTTCGAATTTTTTTAAACTAACAAAGACAATTTCTATCCAGTCTATTATCTTGTAAGATAAGATCGAGGGCTGTATTATTCTTTTTTTCTTTATATTGTTTTTTGGCAACCATAAAATTAATAACAATTTAAATTACATTAGACCTACTGGTAGAACGTTTGGTATACGATTCCTGAGCAATATTCTACGTCTCTAGTCGTGTGGTGGTAGTATAATATATTTTTTTTAATTATTTTATTTTTCTAATTTTTTTTTTTTTCTTTTCTTTTCTCTTCTATCTTTTCTCTTCAATTAAACAATTACCAACTATATACGTGTAATAAAATTTGTACAAAAAAAATAAATATCTGTTAGTTTTGTTTATTCTTTTTATTATTATTATTATTATTATTATTATTATTATTATTATTATTATTAAAGGATCTCCTTTACTTTACTTTACTTTTATTTTTTATTTTTTCATTTTCATTTCTCTAGTCTTTACGCATTTAATTTTTTTCATTTAGTTTTTATTAGTCCCTCTTAATATTCCATAATACTCGCCGCGTCTCTCCGTTGCAGAAACATTTTGGAATGCATTGCGCAGATACAATTAAGTTTATACATATTTTTTTTTACTCTTTGCTTCTTCTTATTTTCATTTTTCGTTAATAGTTTAACACGCTTTTGTTAAGCATTTTCTAGTTCGCGGACCATTTAGGCACTTTCAGTACATCGTATATTGATACATGTTTTATAATAAGAATAATAATATATAAAAAAAAAAATAGTTAATTGGCACTAAAAAATAAAAAAAAAATACAAAATAAATACCGCGGATGAAGGAAGCTAATACACTCTCAGAGTCGCAATTACGCTGCTTACTCGTTCGCTCATTATTTAATTAAATTTGTTTATTTTCTTTCTACCTGTTTTTTTGCTCTATTAGTTTTTTGTATATTTGTATATTTTTTTGTTTTTCATTATTTTTGGAACAGGCTGGAGAAGGCATTCAATAACGAAATGATGATTTCATTTTGTTTTTTTGTTTTTTTTGGGAGAAGAAAATATTAATTATTGTTTTTTTTTTTTTTTTTTTTTTTTTTTTTTGTGTTTTAATGAATCAATAGCAGCAGACACAATCACATACCAAACAATACTTACTCTCTAACATACATCAACCCATTGGAATTATAAAATCAATCATTTCATTCGCTACCGATCGTTAACAATTCAATTTCAAGTTCTAAGTTAAGGTGTAAGTTTAAGGTCTATTTTTAACTAGCATTCGTCACTCACATACAATAATTCAATAATTCATACATACATACATACATACATTCATACAAATCATACATACATAATTCGTGCAGACAGGAGAGAAAGAATAATTTTCTTTCTGTATCTTTTTTTTTCTTTGTTTTATTATTATTATTATTTATACCGTACATTCTATCATCACAGACACATTTCATTGGCGTAACCCACCCGTTACTCAGAAACTTTTCTACTTTTTGTGCTCATACTTGTATTTTTACTTTTTTTTTTTTTACTTTTTATCATTAAATCATTTATAAGATTAAATTCATATTAGATTATTATTATCTCATATCAGATAATCATTAAGCATTATTATTTCTCGTAACAAATGGTTTAAACATTACAAACATACTATATATCGATCAGTTTTA
Source organism: Macrophya alboannulata (assembly GCA_949628255.1). NCBI lineage: Eukaryota > Metazoa > Arthropoda > Insecta > Hymenoptera > Tenthredinidae > Macrophya > Macrophya alboannulata. Next base: position 23,796,607 of record OX451207.1, read on the forward strand.
TTATTTCTCATTCCTCATTCTTACTTCAATAAAACTCGTCAGCATATCATCATATCATTCTCATGAATTCTCATCATCTACACAAAAAACACGCGCTCTCTCTCTCTTTCTTTCTCTCTTTCGCTCTTTCTTTCTCTCTCTCTCTCTCTCTCTCTCTCTCTCTCTCTCTCTCTCTCTCTCTCTATCTCTCTCTCGCTCTCTCCTTACATCATCATCATCATTGTCATCGTCAGCTACATATCCAACATCATTCGACAACAGATAGTGTTTTTAAAACAGTTATTAAATGCAACTCAACGCCATCACACGTCTTCTGATATCATCTAATCATTAGATTATCTTCAATTTGTTTTTTTTTTTTAATAATATATTCTGAAGTCTTCGTTCAGAAGTAAGTAACGTAATCGGCGTTGGTTACAAGCTAGGCTGTAGTTTTTTTCATCAGTCTCAGGCACACTCACATCATTGGAAAAAAAAGAACAATTTCAATCTTCATTCTTGTTTCACTCATCGGCAACATCCATTTCCCATAATCCTTAGCTCGTCTGGGTACGTCACAGCAGATAGACCGCCAGGCATCGAACGTAGATTGTTTGTTTGTTTGTATTATTTTTTAATTATTTTTTTTTTATTTTAATTTTTTTTTTTTTTTTTTTTTTTTTCGATTTTCTTTTTCCTTTTCAATTTTCTTTTTCTTTATCTTTCTTATATCAGTTGGACGTCATCATTTCCCTCGAACTCACGCACATCTTTCAACTCGCATCCGTACTATCCAATCTTGTTGTCTTTGTATTGTGTTTGATAGTTTTCTAGTCAAATCAAATTGCACGACAGTACAACGACGTGGTGATCTGGAAATTATTAAACGTTTTTTAGAGAGAATCACAAAAATCATTGATCAACAGTTTAGTTTGTTTTTCTTTTTTTATCGGTTTCAAACTATCCAAACAATCGCAAAAACTATTGACAAAATAATGAAATAGAATAAGAATTAATCGCACACCTAAAATCTCCCCCCCCGCCCCTCCCACAAAAAAAAATTTCCTTTTTTCAAAACTGGTATAACCGAGTGAAAACTTAGCCAAATAAATGTAAAAAAAACTGAGCAAGTTAATTTTTTTCCCCTCATTACATGAATATCTAGAAACAATTCAAAGGGCTCCGCGAAAATGAAATGATTCGATGCAAATATGTTCATGAATGTCGAAAAATGATTAATAAAAAAAAATAAAAAAAGATATATCGTTGACAAAAGAAACTCACCAACTAGACTGAACGTTCGCGGCGTTTTTAAGCTTGCGAATTTCTTTAGTCGCCCAAGTGGCGAGAGTCTTAGTTTTGCTAGTACGTGATCGTCTTCCTTTAGTCAGAAGATCTGTAAGTGGGTCAGTCTCAACCATAGGTAAGAGATTGACTCCAAAAACGGTGACAAGATCTCCAAGCAGTCCAGCCGATGCGGCAATATTACCATCCGAATGTTCCCTGTCTTGAGCAATGGATGTAATAAATTGTATAATAAAAGGAACGTGTGGTTCGACCAGCGATACATCAGGACTTGGCGAAGTCCCGTCTCCTCTAAGTCCCTGAACAATTCCCGTATAAGCCTCGATAACTCCCTCCCTAAGTTCGTTCAAATAGTCGATCAAATCGTAGTCCGTTCTGTCGACATTCGCTTGAGATGCCTGCGCCAATGTCTGAAGAACAATTTCAAGATATTTTTTGAACTCAGGTCCGATGCTCAAAGCGATATCTCCGAAGACCGATAAAATTTGCGGCTTAACAGATCGGTGAACGGTATTGTTGCTCAGATTCTCCAACAGCAGAGTCATGATCTCATCGCAATATGGTAGGACCTTGTTTTTCAGAGCGCGACAAATATCTCCCGTGAGTCCGACCGCGGCACAGCAGACCTGATATTCGGCATGATTTTTAAGCCCCAGACAAAGAAACGGCTTAAATGCGTCCATATATTTGAGGAAACCTTCGCCCAGTACCTCGACGAGAGTAGAAACTGCCATCAAAGCATCTTCCTGCACTCCGCCGGCCTTACAAGAGTTCGAATTGAACATAGACAGCAAAGCGGTCATTATCGCGTCCGATATTTGCGGCGCATCTTCTGGGGTAACTTTTCTAAGTACAGATTGAAGCGTAGCGCAAAGTAGGGATTGTAGATCGTTGTACTGGGCTCTATCAGAATGATTTTGTATTTGTGTTTCCATCTGAAGTACCTGTTGCAATCTCTCTAATATAATCATTGTAGTTCTTTGAACAGTAACGTAGCAATCGCTCGGTGAATTCTTAACCATTTCCATAAGCGCCTCGTAAGCAGCTGACCTCAAGTTGGCCTGAGCACCGTCAGCCCTGTCCGTAGTCTCGAGGAGTCTTTGAATAATGAATCCAAAGTACTGAGACATGCAGTAAGTTTCCGGCTGAGGCCCGTCCTCGTTTGCTTCGGCAGACTCGTAGCTGGCCTCGGCAAGGCCGGTAAAAGCCCAGCAAACGTTTGCCGCCACTCTGGGTTCCGCTTTCAGACCGTTTACCAAAGATTCAAGCAGCGGTTTCAGGTAAGTTTCGTTTATCGCTGCTTCCGGTATTATCTCACATATTCTACCAAACGTCCACGCCGCTGTGTCTCTTACTACTACGCTACTGTCGTACATAAGTTGTATAAGCGTGGGCATTGCTTGTTCTACTAATGGTTTTAGAGTGTTTGGTTCAAGCCCGCCAAGGATTGAGCCAAAGGCCATCAACGCCGCGTCTCGGAATCTCCAATCTTCGTTCTTTATGTTGTCTTTTACGAACGGTAAAACGTAGGGGACTATAGCGTCTTCGCAACACGAGGAAAGGAGCATCAGACAAACTCCGGCAGCCTTTGAAGGGTTCCAGTCATCCTCGTCGTCAAACTCTTCCTGCTTAGTTAACTTCTGGTTCAATACCGGGACCAGGTACTGTAACGCACCTTTCGCATAGTGCCGCGAGACGCGTAACGGTGGCCGACCACCGTCGTTTGCTTCGCCTTCTTCCATCGATAGGTCTACTTCTTCGTCTGATACGTTAGACCAGAATTCTATTCCTTGGAGAGCCACTTCGTCTATGTCGGATTTCATTGCTTCTAAAGTTATCTGAAGTGAGGAAAGAAAGGGATTAGTTAATTAGTGATAAAATTCATAAAATTTAAACGCCTTTTCATGATCAAATACACTCGAAGGAAGAATTAAAGGATCACTTTGCAAATCTCAAAAAATGGACTAATTTCAAAGTCTTGTAACTTCGTTGCGAAAAATCGTAAAATTATCATTCAAAAAGTATTTTGAAGGTCAAAGTCTCTAGTTTTCAAATCTTTTTGCGAATTGAAATTTCCTTGCGATTTCGCTTAGATACGAGGCTTCGAAGCGAGGTGTGTAAAATTTTTCTCAAGTTTGTCGTGCTGTACCTCGAGAAAAAATCGCAAAAGAAATCGCTTCACGCTATCGGAAAGTATGTACAAAGTTTCTTTTTCAAAACGCTCTTTGTAAAATTGCTGTACGATCTTTTGTCTTCATAGCTAGGAACTCTGTTTCATAAATATCGTGGAAAAGTGAAATCGCCATTTGCTCATAAAAAACGTGTAAAAAATTGAGAAAATTAACGAGTAGATGAAACAATTATGCCTAACACTTACAGGAAAAAGTGCTGGCCCCATGTACGGCTCCATATACTGATAATACAGTGACATTATTTTAACAAGACACTGAAGTGCCGCGACTCTGACTTGAGTATTGGTGGACTGTGTAGCTTCGCACACAACTTCCATAATGAAGTTTCTCTCAGTCTAAAATAAGAAGAGCAAAAAAGAAACGTGAGACATTGTAGAGTGTAGATCAAAGAAGAATCGGATTAGATTAAGATTCTTATTTAAAGACCGAAGAAAACACACGTAATAGACATAATTAATCAGGGAACTGACCTCGATGTCAAAATTTCCTTTTGTGAATTCAAGCGAATTGAACAAAGCACTGGTAGCGGCTAGCCGGACATGACTCGAGGTACTGGATCCCTTCATTCCGTGAATAATAGCAGTTAGTATCTGGTTGGACTGTGAAACAAGGACGTCGCTGTCTATATCCTGACAAATGTAACCGATTGTTTCTAAAGTAGCTTCTTTCATCATTTCTGTGCTGTTTGGATCTGCAACATTGTTCACTAGCACTGGTATCAAGTCCATCCATTGTCCAACTGGAAGTTCGGCGACTGCTACATAGGCAACACATTGAGCTGCGGAACTTGGTCTGTTATTTTCAGTTCCAAGGGCCCCGAGGATCTGAATGAAATATAAATATTAAAGAAATTGGTTTTACAGAAGGAAAAAAAGATGAAGAGGAGAAGAAATGAGAAGAGGAAGAAGAGGAAAGAGAGAAATATGATATATTAGGGTGGTCGTTAAAACAGAAATGTACGAATTTCAATAATTCCACCCTTGGATTTGATACGAAATAGGGAAACAAAAATTTTTAGCCAAACTTGAAGCCACTATCTCAATTAGGAGGGGTGCCCGCATGGAGACAAACATTTTTTCATTTAAATAACGTCGGATTTGTCTACTTTTCCATTGATAATTTCTCACAGCACCTAACAAATGGTTTAAAAATTGCATATCCACACAAATCTTTTGTACATCGAGATTAAATGCATGTAAAAAAAAAAAAATAGACCCCTAACCTTTGTCCCATAACCATAAATTGCCACTTAGCCAGAACACAAAATCGAAAACCTTGATAAAACAAAATAGAAATATGTAGTACAAACTATTACTCCATTTGCTTAAATAACTACTCTCAGGTAAATTCAAAATTGCAAATCTTTTACTTTCATTGAACATAAATTTTTTTTTTTTTTTTTTCATAGATAATGCCACACTTATGAACGTGAAGCGAACATCAGAGGTTCAATTTATTTTCTAGTATGTAAGTCAACATAAAAGAGATCTGTGCAGTTTAAGGAGTTTTTAATCATTTATGAGGCTCAGTTTGTGTACTAAAAATGAATTTCGATGAATATTATACTAAACAATTGACAAAACTGAGACTAAAATGATTTAAGTCAATGAAGTAATAGTTTGTACGTGATACTTATTTTTTTGATAAAAATTTTTCGATTTTGTGTTCCAGGTAGATGACAATTTATGGTTTTGTGACGAAGTTTAGGGGTCTCCTGTCTTCTTTCTCATGCAATGAATATCGATATACAAAAGATTTGTGTCGATGAGCCATTTTTCAACCATTCGTCAGATGCTGTAAAAAATAATCAACGTAAAATTGTACAAATCCAATGTTATTCAAATGAGGAAATGTTTGTCTCTATACAAGCACCCCTTCCAATTGACATAGAGACTTCGAGTTTGGTTCAAACAAAATTTTTTTTTCTCTCATTTCCTATCAAATCAAGGATTGGAAGATCATCAAAATTCGTACATCACCGTTTCAACGACAATCCTAATGAATATGATATGATGATTATCTTACGTTTTTCTTTATGTAATCTCTGATTTCTGCCGGTATTGCTAGCCACCTTTGTTGATACTGTAATTTCAACGCCACATCTTTGGAGGTCAACTGATTTTTGAGTTGTAGACCTGCTGCCATACGAGCGACGGTACTTGCGCCACCCGTAACCAGCACCCCGCTAAGACGTTGGACAAATTCATGCTGAGAATAGACAAAGAAAAAAAAATTAGAAAATTGTTAGTTATTGTTGTTACGTCCCAGACTTCACCTTCCTCATCTTTCATCTATATCCGGTCACCCTATCTATAATTTCCTCTAGCCTCCAAGCAACTAGATAATCTGCTGAGTATCCATCCGTTGGCCTGATGCATCCTCAGCTACACGTGGCCTCCCACCTCACCTAAATCCCTAGTTTACCTTATTCCTCTAATTCCTCACCTCACTACTTACTTCTACGTCAACCATCATCCTATTCACTTCACTCTCCTCTTCAAACCAATCTTCCTTATTCCTAATCATCATCACCAAACTTCTCTACGAACGACGACACTCTACTTCACTAAGCACTCTTCACTAAACATTCACTAGTACCAGTTTAATTGTAATCAATAAACATAAAGTATCATTTACTCACTACAAATCATTCAATCACCTACCATACCACTTCCCTTAGTTGTGCACCCACACGTAAAGCGGGAGCGAACCCCTTAATATCTATCAATACGGCAAGAACATTCTCGTTGTGACCCCATACGGACATCACATTGTGATTGAAGTATATTTAAAAACAAATTCAAGTTCCTTAATCGATATCAATTCATTTATTTATTTAATTAATGACAATTCAATGGCTTACGAGATTTGATTGTGCTGCCTGTTCCAGAAAGCTTTGCGCCGCCTCGAGCTCGTTTTTGTCTGTAAATAAAAAATTTACAAAAAAAAAAGTAAGCAAGTTTTTACAAATTAAAAGAACAGAAAAAAAAAAACAAAAAAAAAAAGTTTTTTTTTTTTTTTCAATAATAACCGGGATTGGTATGATTTGAACAAAGTTTGACGTGAACTTGGTCGATTACTTGCAAAATATTAGAAAAGTGGAAAAATGTAACCCCTAAAAAAAAAGGTCGATTCAAGAAATGAATTAAAAAAAAACTATCATCGCCGATTTGATTTTGATATCAAATGATAATCGTTTGATCAAAAACCTGCTTAGTCGTAACGGTCGTTAGGTGGTTTGGATGAAAGAGACTCGTGAGGATATGGAGGGAGTTAAAGAAGGAGAAGAGATAGATAGATAGACATACATATAGAGTGAAAGAGAGACGCGACGCGACGTAATACATAATGACGTAGAAGAGAATTATTATATTTTATTTGTTTCACGGTCTTTAATATACATATTTTTTTCTTTTCATTTCTATGTAAATGAATAATAATCCAGATCTCGAAACAAAATGTGGCCGGAAGAAAAAAAAATCTGTTTCTACTTATCGAGATATAAAAGCGTCAAAAACACCGACCAGTAATGACTGTCTATACAATTTAGCGGTGTACCGAATAGATAAATAAATATAATAAATTCCATCCGTTTAAGATATGAAACCTCTTAACCCGAATGAAATGGATATTTTAACTTTGAATCCTGTATAAAAATGTGTGCGTGCGTGTAGTATGTAGGATGTTTTACAGTATAGAGGCGTCTTTACTCACCAGGAGATACAGTCTTTTCTAGTATCTCGATAAGTTGAACAGTAGTAGCATCCATTTGTATGCCTTTATTTATAGACCCTCCTTGGCTATGTAACAACCTTATATATATATATTATTATATTTAGTTATTATTTGTATTAATTAATATATATATTTATTTATTTATTGAAACCACTCCACTGTAACCGGCTGCAGTTGCCCACATGTAGGACCTAGTAGTCAACTTCTTTCCAGTCTTTTTTTTTCCCCCCCTTTTATGACTACCTCGCGGACGTTTTACACTTACCACTTCCTGTTTTACAACTCGCGCAGCAGAGCAGTCGAGAGCTAAACCAGCCAACCCGCGCACTGATAGGGAGGTAATGGCGTAGGGATACAATAGCGAATTGAGTCAAACCTAGACGGTGTAGATTAAATGAGTAATACCACGATTTTAAACGAACATACTGTAGTACAGTTTCATTTAACCCACCACGCAAAGTCTTCGATATTTTAATTTCAGCTACCGCCCAGAATTTGGCTAGGCTAGGTTATTTGAGATTATATATTTAAAACACCCGACTGCGGACTATTTTTTGCGACGATTGATACCCCCACTCAACGGGATAGATTATTAACGAAAATTGGCGCCATCTTTTGGGTCCCGCTTTATTTTCCCGCTTCCGTTACGGCCCACTTCCGTTACGGAAATTTTACGGAGCTTCGGTTTAACGCCGTCGTTTCCGGGATCTGCTTAACACGCTAATGTCATATCTCTTATCTACGTTCTCGAAGATCAGAGATTTCTTCTGCTAGTTGTTTGACAAATAATTTTTCACCCTTTTTAAGCCGTGTTTTTCTAAATTTGAGGACGGGATTAGGTCAATTTTAATAATGTGGGCAGACACTGTGCTGATTGTGTTCATCAGCGTTTGTACCGCGCTTCTAGGCGAAGGTATAACCATGTTTACACTCGATCTAAATGTACCGTTTCGTCTTTAATTTTCTCTCCTTTCGTCGATTCCGGGCTAATGCATCGACTTTATTCATATAATATTCCAGGTCTAACATGGCTGATGGTATACAGAACAGAAAAATACCAAAAGCTCAAAGCCGAGGTGGAAAAACAGAGCAAGAAACGTAATTAGAAAAAACCTAACCTAATCTAACCTAAAAATAATCTTACAATTGAATATTTAACTCATCTCACATCTCTCGTTTATTCTCTCTGTTGTTCAGTTGAGAAGAGAAAAGAAGCGCATGGGGATTCACTGGACAAACAACAAAAGAAGAAAATCGAGAGAGAAGAAGAAAGGTTAAAGAATAACAACCGGGATTTGTCACTAGTCAAAATGAAGTCTATGTTCGCTATAGGATTCGCCTTCACTGCGCTACTTAGCATGTTTAACAGCATTTTTGACGGACGTGTTGTTGCCAGGCTACCTTTCACACCTATAAGTTGGATACAGGGACTTTCACACAGGAATTTACCTGGCGATGATTACATGGAATGCTCATTCATATTTTTGTACATTCTGTGCACTATGAGCATCAGACAAGTATGTAGCTTTTTGCTGTTTCTTTGTTGCATTTATTTATTATTTACACTGAGGAAAAGAATGAGCCAAACATTCGAATCTATGGATAGTACAAATGGAATTTTTTTTTATATTTTATAGCTAGGTGTAAAAATGAAATCACTGGATCATAGAACAGCATATTAAATTACATATTTTGTCAGGGGCCATCTCTAAAGAGAATTTCAAATTTCAATATTCAAAACACGTATCCTTATAGGAAATTTGATCGCACATCCTTTTTACCACTTGTAAAAAAATTCAAGCTCTTTTCGTTATCGAAATAATGTCAATGAGAATAAACACGATTTTTTTTTTTTTTGTTACTTCAACTCGCTCTAAATCGTAAAATATTCCGAGTTTTTTTACTTCAAATTTTGGAGCAATTGATATGAGAAAATAGTTTTATATGCTGTTCTACGGTTTTTAAAGTTTAAAAAACCAGCTTTTCGAAGTTTGAGCATTTCTACTTACAGAAGTATAAACGTGTTGTAATAATATTTAAACGATATTTCCGTTTCTGTTCTTTTTTTTTGATTACAGAATATACAGAAAATTCTTGGCTTTGCGCCGTCGAGAACGGCGAGCAAACAGAGCGGCAGTATTTTCGGACCACCACCCCAGCAGTTCAAGTGATTTGATATTTGGTGAAAACAATAAAGAATACGAGAACAAACAAGTAATTTAAATAAAAAAAGAACCCAATATTTAAATGAATTTAGAAAATTATAAAGAGAGAAGAGCAAATGAAATAAAGAAAATGACGAATATTGTCTTTTTTTTTTTTTTCTTTTAATCCAGAAAATACTTTATTTCTCATTATCCGAACTGCCGAAAAATTGATATCTAAAAACAGCAACGCACAGCCTTTATGTATATAAAATATAATAGTATAATAATGATAGGTCTCGTTATTGTGGTGTAAACACTTTTTAACGCGTGAGATAAGTAATTATTGCTAATTCATTAATTTGGTATAAAATCATGATTATTCCATTGGCAACGACGTATCCTTTTCTCTCTGTTTCTTTGTCACTCAATCATTATTTCTTCTCTGTTATTTCTTTCAAGCCTCACTTTCTTTATCAGTCTTTATTCCATCTGTCAATTTTACTCCTGCTGTAACATTTCCTTATCTCGTAACCGATTGCGGCACCCATGGGCGGCGGTACTGCGTTTCCGACTTGTCTATGCTTGTCCAATAAGCTTCCAAAGAAACGATAAGTGTCTGGAAATCCCTGAGATCTTGCGCACTCTCGGACACTTACTACCCTCGTTTGTTCGGGATGTAAAACTCGCCCCTGAGAGAAATTAAAAATATGTTAAAAAATAATTATTCATGGTTAAAGTTATGAATAACTTTAAAATAATTAGATTCATCGGAAAAGACCTGAAGACCTTTTTTGTAGAGCGTTCAATTTCGAATAAAAGTAGCTGTGCAGAATCTTTCCAAGTAGATTATTTCTTGAGATATAAAAATCATAAGGTGCCACAAGAACATTTTATGTGTAAATAAAAACAGTCAAATTCTTTTAAAATGAGTTTAGTATTCATAGATCGTAATACTTTTCAGGGATAAAATATTCACCTGCTTTCCCATCGGTTCGGGGTTCGTTATTGTAGTGCTAAAAAAACCGTCCCATTCCAAACGTCCGTAAAGTCCTGCCCAATTATTATGCCGGTTTCCAGTATGCGGCAAACACCACGGTATCAAGGTATTAAACTGTCTGTCCATTGGATCGCACGCCTTTCCCGTACAACATGAACAAACTCCTCGGTACCCACCAGAACTACTTTTACCGGCCTTTTGATCATCGTGGGTGTATTGACTAGATTTTTTTTGAGACACACAAGATACATTAGTTCTTGAATAAAGAAAATAAAAATAAAAATCCTATAATTATTCAAAAACTGATTAAAAAATTCAGTCAATTGTTTTTTCAAAACTGCTTACAGTTTTTTGGAGAAATTTCCGTCGCTCAGTTTCAGAACAACATTAGGCAGATCTCTCCAGTCGGATCCACCGGCAGTTGGAATGTGAGCCATTCGAGCCTCAACTAAAGGTGCCATTTCTTTACACATATGGTCTATCAAGGTTGGCTGATATTGGTTTCCTCTCATCTATGATCATAGATGGTTTGTTAAACACAGAGGATCTTTAATCCCGAGCTGGGAATTTCTGGACTCAAAAAAACTCGATTTTTTTTTTTTTTATTACCTTTCTCTGAAAATGGGTTAGAGGCTCGCCACCATATGGCATGCTCTCTTTATTCCATCCGTTTTTTATATCTGGAAGATCGGACATCGCGTCTTTGACACTGATTGTTCTGTAAGGTGCCGATTCCATCCATTCACAGTTTGAAGAATACTGAAAACGATAATGAAAATTTATCATTCGAATATTCAAAGCGAAAAACAGGTCTGGAAAGCCGTTTTTTATTAAAATTCTGTACCTTTTTGTCGTCCACGACTATGCTGAGTTGGCAAGCGCGTTTGCTGAATACATGTGTGGGCTCTGGGTACTTTGGTAAAATTTCTCCTGGTGCAGCGGCGAGAATAATGAGCCTGAAAATCGTTGTAATAAATAATTGCGAGTTTAAATCCACGAATTTCAGGAGTCAAGTCGATGTCTTTTTAAGCTACCTTCTCCTGGTTTGAGGAACGCCGTAATTTCCTGCCTGTAGAATACCGTAGGTACACTGATACCCCATTTTGACCAAACAGCGTAGTGTAAGTTTGAGCACCATGCTTTTTTTGAAGGTGACAAAATTCCTAACGTTTTCCATTATGAAAAATTTCGGCCTGTAGTAATCGCAATACGACAAATAAGATACCACCAAAGAATTTTTGAACAAAGAATACTGCCGAGAATTGAAACGATTCATTCCGCTAAAACCCTGGCAGGGAGGACCTCCACATAACAATTCAACCTCTCCTCGCTGTGGCAACGGCTGACCTTTGTCGTCTTTTCCCTTACCCTAAACAAAGAGAAGGAGGAGGAAGTTAGATAGATGGATAAAATAAAAGTTAGTTCGCTTAATTTTGTTGATAAATAAAGCCTTTACTAACATCAATGACCATTCTTAGCAGCATATTGCAGTCTTCTGAGAATACAATAGCCTTAGGGTTGTTTAATCTAAAGGCGTGAGCGGCTGATTCTTCTTTTTCAATTGCCCATCGGCTCTCAGCAATACCAGCCTGATGTAATCCCTCGGATAATCCTTGTAAGAATAATAAAGATAGATTGTTATTGATAAAGCTAATCAGATTTATAATTCTATATACTTACCACCGCATCCAGCAAAGACGTCGAGAGTTTGTAGACGTTTATCAATCTCGGGGTAAACCGGGGGCCCTTTTTTACCCTTTGGTTGATTCTTGTTTTCTGTTCCCTTTCCCTTGCCCTTCCCTTTTCCTTTACCCGATTTTCCAATCGTAATAGCATTCGGCGGCGGATCTTCAAACAGTTTTTCATCCACGTTGTAACATTGGAAAAAGTAAAAACGGTTGGGTCCACGCGACGACCATTCTTCTATCGATTGATCCAGGACCTCCGAGTAAGTTAGGTAACATTTACCAGCGACTTTTTCAAAACTGATGTCACTCTCTGTAAGAAATAAGGTGAACACATGTATGTAAAAAAAACAGCTCCTTTATAGCTCAAAATTAAAATGACAAAAGTAACAACCTTCTTTGCTCCAGTAAAGCAGGTTCAGATCCACTTGTTCCATCAGGTTTTGTCCTTTGTGTGTATTCTCTGGTCTGTACAACTTTGTAACAGTTATCCATATGTCTTCAGAAGAGACAAGTTTGTCCGTCGTTGAAGCGTATATAGCATTTATATATCCGATATTAAATGGTTCCGGAGTGTCGTAATTGGTGCCTTTAACATGCTCGGAAGATTTTCTGTAGAATTCCGGGTACATGTCTTCGTCGACTTCATCTTTTTTTAGCTTCGGCGATTCGGACTTTGTTAAATTATATTTAAAACTGAAGGATCCAGGCATGAGGTAGACTGCACTGCCCACTCTGTATTCATCCTCTTTGTAATAAACCACGTTGTAGATAACCTTCTCGTCGCTTTTTTGCTCGCCACGTTCGTCCACCTCGAAAATTACCAACATAAATAATAACATGTCTAACAAAACTTAGAAGGATTATAATATTCCCTGGGGGATGGGGGGCAATACCTTGGGGATGTTTTTCTGTTGATTAAATCTTACGCAAGCAGGACAAAATCTGTGCGCTATTTCGGGGCGTGGTGGCGGAGGTGGTGGCAGAGGGTCTTCAAAGCGGGCGTTTTCTGCCAGGTATCGTTTTTGGTAGAAAAAAGTCGTCGTGTCAGTTACTTCAACCTCGCTCTCCCGCTTCAGTTCTACATCGCCTAAAGAACGAAGAGGAAATAATTAGTCAATTAACAAAAAATTAGAATGATAATTTAATTATACGAAAATTACCTAGGTCTGCCCAGTCCCAAGGTATTTCATTGTGAATAACTTTCGCCTTTGATTTAACAGAGGAAAATGGAGTGTCCTCGCATTCGTCTATAAGGAATAGTTCCAAGGGGTCTGATGTCTCGCCTAGGACAGTGTCACTACCTCGACAAAACCAATTAGCATGAAATAACTTCTCCCCCGATTTGTTTTCGAACATGTAGACTATCCTCGCTATGTACAAAGGGATTGAGGGGTCTCTCGGCTCGATAAGAACGCAGTCGTTTATGTGGATCTCCTCGTCGCCTACCAGAACTGATTTGTAGAAAGTTTTCCGTCCGTCGTTGACGATAGATTCTCCGAGCCATTTTATCTCTTTTTTAACGTTCCCGAGGCCTTTTATGACCTTTTGGCGAAATGGTACTGAAGCATGCTGTGCCAATGCCTCGTATTCTTCCTCGTCTTCTGGGTCGGAATCATCCGCTTCCTGAAAAACGTTGGTAAATATTTACTAGAACTTTCGAAAACGAGATCAGGCTGTTTTTTGTAGCGACGAGGACCTGAAGAGCCATGTTTGGACATCTGCGCTGGATGCAAGCCTGCTTACTTCTTCCAGAGCCACCAAATTTCGTCATATCTTTGCAGTGGTCACAGTTTCCGCAATCTGGCTGCTGACACGCTACACAAACGGTGCATCTACGCCGTTTCGGACCCTGAAAAGAAGGACTCTGCTTTTAAGACTTTCGGGAGTAGAATAGCATGTGAATATACGAAGATATCTTAGCAGTTTGCTTTTGTTTAGAATTGTACGCTCTAAAAAACAGGTCTCTTGGTATTTTTCAATCAAGCTAACTGTTTCAAAGTTATTCATAACTTTAATCATGAATAACTTGGAAACAGTTAGATTAAGAGGAAAAGACCAACATACCTTTTTTGTAGAGCGTTCAATTTTGAACAAAAGTAGCCAGGCAGAATCTTTCTAAATAGATTAGTTGTTCAGATATGAAAATCGAAAAGATCCGCAAGAACATTTTACATGTATTTTTCAATGGGAAATAAATTAGCAATGAGCGAGCTCTAAATATTAATAGTAAGGACTAATATTTTAACAGGCATCTTATTTCGCCTTACTGCAACTAATGAATCTGACTTTGAAAAAGAAAAATAGTCGATTTTTCTTGAACACCCTAATAAAGACAGAGCTTGTTTTCAGCCTTACTGCTTTTTCCTTGTCGTCCTTGTCCAATTGGTCCGTAAAAAATGATTCGAACACGTTTTTGACCAAATGAGTAGTAGTGGCCTTAGTCCAGGCCGGTTTTTTGTGCTTTTGATCTTTCCTCTGCGCCTTACGCATTGCCAGTCTTTTCCCTACGGTAACGCCGGCCAAATTGACCAAAGTTCTCATGCAGGGACTGGTTATGAGCAAAGATTCAGCCGGTTTAGCAGAAGCATCAAAAGACAGTACTTGGTCGCAAACAAACTGCGCGTGACGAAGAAGAGCGTCTTCGGTGAGAGAGGACAATCCTTTGGGAGGAACGGTTGTCTGGAATAAGTTGAATCTTTATTAGATGAACTCAACAAGTTGTAAAACTGAGATTAAACGGAGATTTTATTACCTGTAACTTGTTTAACAAATCTTCATAGGACGGATCAAACTCATCGAGTAAAAATTCAATGACCAATTTGCTTATGTGAATCTTTTCTCTGACCGCTTCCATGAACGGAGCATAAGCTTCAGACGGTTCCATGAGAATATACTCTCCGAAGGCTGTGCTGAAGCCTATTAGCGCCAATTCACCTCCGTCAAAACCTGACACCCACCATTCGTTTATAGGTCCCATTTCCATCGTCGGTACACCACCCTCTGGGTCGCTGTTTTCTTCGTATATTGCTTTCATGTAGCCGGAAAAATATAGCAATACATTTCTCTCTATTAATCCTGTGTCAAAGGGACAGAGGTGACCGTTTTTGTCGTATACACTGTAAAGACAAGAACTTGATTAGTAAGATGTTGGTTTTTTTGTTTATTGTTTGGCTTTGGGATATAGTACACTTCTCAAAATCCTTGAAGGAAGATTACAATTTTTCTTGAAAAAAATTACCAAATTCAAAACCCCGTATCTATGTCGAAAAAGCACGCAGAGTCTTTACAAAGATATCATTTTGAAGGTCTGAGTGTCTACTTTGAAATGCTTGTTCTGAAAATTCGCTATCTAACTTTTTCTTTGAGTTACGTGCAATCGAAATTTCCAGGGAGTTTTCTTTCTTGAAAGTGGAATAACTCATTGAAAAAAAAATCGCACACAGCTGAGAAGCGACCCATTTTAAAGCTAATACTTCAAGCTTTACTTTTAATATTTTGGAATGAGGGAAAAAAATCGTCGTGGTCTGTGTCTTCAAAGAACATGTGTGTGAATCTCACCCGATTGCTTTAAAAGGATCTCACTAATGGAACAAGGTAGATAAAATTTAGACATTATTATAAAGACTGCGTAATTTTTTGACAAAGACACGAGGTTTTCAGCTTGGTCATTCTTTTCAACGAAAAATGTAGGTGTTCTTCAGAACTTTCAATGACTGTATATTGCTGCCTAGACAGAAGATTATTCATATCACAGTTTACAATAGATTTCAATAAAGTCTGTATGACTGCGACTTGATAACTAAAACCAATACCTAAAGTGCGTAAGTTTATTCTGTGGCCTCTCGTCGACTTCATTTATCATAGACTCTTCACCAGTGAATAAAGATAGTCTGGGGTCAGTGAGTGCTATGAATTCTTCTACGGCGCCGTTCGGATGACCTTGATACAGTTTTAGCTCATCATCGTTTAGCAGCTGGCGACAAATTTGGCATTTTAATGGCACAATTCTGGGCTTTTGGGGAGGCAGAGGAGTTTCCGCCTCTAGCTTGACCTCCTCATCCCCGATATCTAACTTGATCTTCTTTTCAGCGTTAAATTCGTCCCCAAGCTCAGTGGCCTCTGATATTTCATCGACAATTTCAACCTTCACGATATGATCAGTTGGCGATTGTTTGAGAGAGGGGGAAGGACTGGATTTGGCAAACATAGTGTCTAGAGAATGCTGGCCGTCAATTATGAGATTCTTCTTCTTCGACTTATGAGAGGTTAACTTCTTACTCTTTGTAGACTTGCTCGAAGGACCGGCGACCACTTCATCGCCGGATATTTTTACGTAGCGTCTTGTTTTTGGCGGGGGAGATAAAGCCTCGTCGCGATCGGGCACGAGGCTGCTTATCATCATCGCTGTAACTGTGTTGTTTTTCACGGATAACCTATCGTTAGAATTCGACACGATTTCAATAAGGTTTTCTTTGTCGCGTTGATTTTCAACGGATAATGATAACACGGCCGCATTTCGCCATTCGCCTTGTTTGTGAGGATTAGTTCATTCTTCTTCACTTTTCGAACTGTTCTTTCAGCGGCTTAAATACACTTTTGATAAATAACTACAATCTTACCGCGAGATCCACCTGTCGTGACTATTCGCGCCAAAAATAATCAACGAGGTTATACAAACGCGGCGAGAAGCGTAGCTTCTTTTGACTGTTTGATCGACGGTCTTGTAGGGAAATGCCACTTCTGTGGCACCTTGAGCTTGTAGCTCTACAATGATCGTAGTTTACGGTTAAACATTTTCGCGGAAAGTGTGAAATATTCCCGCGTGGGAAAAGTCAACGTGCACGGTGACTGATATTCAGTCAACGACGTGCAGGTGGTAAAAACTGTGTTCAAAACAAACTACTTGTACATTTTAATTTGCGTTACAATAATCGTATGATCACAACAACGCGTGAGGATGTCTTCCGAAAATAGAAATCTGTGCGCTGCTTATCTGAGAAGGTGTGGAGGTAACATTAACTGTCTTAATATTTGGAACTAGTTATCATAGACGCTAAGATAATGCAACAAAAAAAATTTCTTATGGCTGAAAAATTGATGGAACCCGTTTTTAGAGGCCGGTAAAATTGTCTCAGGATTTTCCGAGGCGTTAACAATGCTGCAAACAGAGGTGTCTGCAACCGGTCTAAACGAAAAGGAGCTTAAACTGTTGTTGTCAATAATTACAAGGCTTCCTTTGAGTAAGGGTCTAAAGATCTACTTTTATTGGATTCATTTCAACCTCGGTAACGAACGTAATAACATATTAGTGTTATTTTTTCAGAAAGTACGCAGCGTACCGCTTTGATAAAGTGCCTAATACCGGAAGGAAAAATGCCTGATAATATAGTCGAAAAAATGGGCGTATGGTTCATGTCTACAGCAAAGAATATCCAAGTGATGGCAGGCATAGCTGTCGTTCATTGGTTCATTGGTGGATTATATTTTTATTATATTTATACACTAGGGTGGTCCTTGATTTGGGCTTGAATATCTCCGAACGGATTTTGAAAGAAAAACTAGCCGAAGTTTCAGGCTCCTAGCTCAATTCTAAGTACCTACCCAAAACTGTCGAGTTTTACCATTTCAACCAGTTATGAAATGAAAATTGGACCAAATTTAAGGGCTACTCTAATATGCATTCATGTCTATCCATCGATGTTACTCTTTATTATAATGTACTCATTTGCTGTACAGGTTTGATGGACTATGGGCTTGTGGAAATGAAGACAGTCAACACTTTCTATCACCCGTTTTTCTACATCTTAGTCAAGAACCAAAAACTGGTGATAAACATTAACCTTCATGATCATATTCTTCTTTAATCCTGTGCTCAACGGAAGAATTGAGGAATCAATTTGCAAACCTTAAGAAGTGGACGAATTTCAAAGCCTTGTAACTTCGTTGGAAAAAATCGTCAAATTATGATTCACAAAGTTTTTCGAACGTCAAAGTCTCTAGTTTTCAAAACTTTTTGCAAATTGAAATTGTTTGATGTTTGCAAAGCGATCCCCTAGTTCTTCCATTGAGCGTAATTTTCAATCTCTTAATTATTCTCTACAGGAGCCCTACCTCGCGCACCTTATCTATGTGCTCACTAAACCAGACGACGTTAGTCGAAGTCAAGTGTCTAAGATCCTTACTTTACAATCGCAGTATGCAAATCCGAAGAAACATCTCAACGCTCTGTTATCGTAAGTTTAATAATTCCACCCAATTATTGAGAGAAAATTGTATCCATCACTTTTCACCATTTATTTAAAAACCCTGTTCTTTCCAGACTCTTCAAGTCCTACAAACCGCAACATGTACCAGAAAGCATTCCATCAACTAACGTGGAAAGTGCCTGGAAACGTATACCTGAAGCTCTAAGACTCGATCTTCAGGATGCTGCAAAACGGCTCAGCAATGATCAACATGCTGCTACTTTACAGCGGAATTTTGTCTGGAATCCAGTGACCGGCGGTGCGGTGAGGAATCTTTATCTGTTTGTAGCAGAAAAATGTTATTACAAAATCTGGATACTAAAGTTCGTCGTTGTTCTTTTTTTGTACAGAAATCAGCGAAGAAACATCAGTCGATTATTCCGATGGTAGGCTACATCAACATCGGGTCAAGCATATCAAGGGACATAAATATGAAGTCGATTTTTGAAATCAGAACGTAAATATAGTTCGAAAAACGCGTTTTTTTTCAACTGCTGATAAATTAAACTGACTCTTTCTTTTCAAACAGCTTGGAGGAGCTCGGAAAACATCAACTCAGTATTGAACTTCCTTGCAATGCTTTGTCTCTGCTTGCTAACACTGCAGGCTTACATATCCTGACGTTCGCCCCGACGGCTTATCAGAGCAGATTTAGTTACAATCTTTACAACACGTTGCAGAATGGTAAAGCAAACTTTATATTGTTTTAAAAAGTCTTCAACATATACATTTTTCGAACGTTTTTCAGCCTTTATATTCGAAGTGGACAAATATTCTTATGAGGAACGCGAAAGGCTGATTACCATGACTGTCGAACTGTCCCGATACATGCAACAGGAGATTATACTGGTCACTAGATTCCTTCACAATTATTTGCCATTCTGGAACACTATAGATCACAAAGAAGGGATTCTAGGGCTCTTGGAATGGATCAGTTTTGCATCTTTCATTGGTAAAGGACTTGAGTATGTTGCATTTCCTAAAGTTACGGGTTTCCAAGATATTTAAGTACAAAGTTCGAAAATTGCAGCTATCAAGGGTAGCATGTTTCCACTACGCATGTAATGTATTAGGGCGAGCCAAATAAACCGACTATTTTTTGTCTTCAAAAGTTACTCTCAAAAACTTGTTCTTTATCATCAAATAACGAGCCTCAATAAAACTTAGGCTCTTAATCTTAACATTCAGAGGTAGCTTCTCGCTATTTTGTATTTTCCATTTAAAATACATGGGAAATGTTTTAGTGGCACTTTTCGATTTTGATATTTCAAGAACTAATCTACTTAGAAAGATTCGGTATAGCTACTTTTGCTCGAAATGGAATGCTCTACCAAGTTATTCGACCTTTATACTTAAATATCTTGGAAACCTTCAACTTTAGGGGGGTTTGACCCATGGAGACTTATAATCAGCATGCTTTGAAATGCAACATACTCGAGTTTCATGAACTTTGATTGAAACCGCTTTCATATGAGGACAGATGTAGGGTCCTCTGGGATCGCTTTTCTTTACCTGAGTTTTGAAACGTGATATAAATTTGTAAACCCTAACTCTTACTCAGATATCTACAATAACATCCTAATGCCTCTGCAAACTATGTGGGAGTGTTCTTCGGTCAATATAAAATGCGATATTTTATCAACATTCAAAAATCTGATCACTAATCTTGTGAGTATATTTATATCGCAGTAAATAATTGCAAAAAATCCTCCAAGAAAGTCTTTTCATTTCCTAGAAACCTAGAAATCGAATGTTTCATTCAGATTTATCTTGTTATAGTTCATCAAGCAAGGTTTTGGGGAAAGCAGATCTACGGAGCCGCCTCTCTTCCTTGGAAACTCACAGACCTTAGATCTGGCAGAGATCTTAGAGCCGCTGATGAACTTCATCAACAATTTGATAGTTTCTGGTTTCTACGTCGAGACCAGTAGCAGTATGCTCCTCTCCGCAGCTCTGAGTCTTTACGAAAAGGTGATTATCGCCTTCTCTGATAGCATATACCTCTTATTACACAGCTTAAACATCAGATTACTGCATCCACCAGATTGCTATGCTCGAGGAATCCAGCGATCTACTTTTATGGACTATAGCCCCTCCCGCTGTTGTCTACGGAGGATTTGCCAGCAAAAGTATAGCCACTGTGTCCAGGGTCTGCTCATTGCTTTTACAGTAAGAGCATAGATGTTTATTTGCATAAAGTTATTCTAGAAATAAATTTGACTCAACACTTTTGCAGAAAGTTTATATATCAAATAAGTAAAGAAAATGTCGATATTCTTTACAGATATCGGGACATCAATGCAAAGCTAAAACAAATGCGTTCCCGTGATCTTTTCGAGGCAAAGATCAAAACTCTGGATACTTACGCAAAAGATTTAGCCAAGGGTTTGTGGTACAACGAGGTTTGTACATATGATCTGTAACTATCAAATGTAACCCTAATCAAATATAAATACGAGTTTATCTTCAATGAATAAGTTTATCTGATATATTCTCAGGTGTTTGGAGGTCCCAAGGACGCATATTTCCTCCGTCATATACCAGAGTCTGTTCTTATGGATCTTAAAAATTCATGCAGTATGGTAACCGCGCTGAACATCAGCAATCACTTTGCTGTTCTACCCTACAAATTTACGCTCATTGATCTCGGACTCGATATCCAGACTGCAGAGGTGAGATTTGTTATTTCTAAGGAAGAAGATAGAAGACAGTCTTTTGAATCACTAAAAATCATTATTTTCAGGACTGCCTGAGCGTTGCCGATACGTATTATCCAGAGGTAGCGAAATTCTTGAGAATCTTCAGAGGATAGATTTTGGTAGTCTTATAAGGTGAATTTTTGTTGATTATCATTTCGAGTAAAAAGAAGTTAATTTGTGTATTATTTTTTTTTTTTGTAAGTTGTGGAGAAGTTTGAGCTTAAACCAAAAAGGTATTTCAGGTAAATCAATCGATAGTCTCGAATTATATGGAAATAATTTTTGTTTTTCTTTTTGTTTATTGTTTATCATACCTTTATTTTGTTTAAATCTCGCTTTTCATAACAACAGAGAGATCAATAGATCGATCTTACGATTAACCAGCATCGTAAGTTTTCATTGGAATCAATAATAATTAACTTCTTGTTTTGCTATCCGTCTTTGAGATGAATAATCGATTGAATATAAATATAAATACAAATATAAATATAAATAAAGTGAAGAAATTTTGCAAGTTTGTATTTTCATTTCTTTTCATTTTGTTTTTTCTACCACCTTTTTCTCAAAGACCCCAAATACCTGGACAAAACAAGCAGCTAGTTTTTGTTATAAACTACGGATATTTACACTGACCTAAATAAATACGATCAATAACAAATTAATGAAAGAAAAAAAGAAAAAAAAAAAAACTATTTGGGACAATAGATAGTTAATTATTATCGTCACTGATGTCCGTATTTTAATATAAACTATATGGAGAGTACGGAGACAATGTCAGTGAAATATAA
The DNA here is from genome assembly GCA_949628255.1 of Macrophya alboannulata. Lineage (NCBI taxonomy): Eukaryota > Metazoa > Arthropoda > Insecta > Hymenoptera > Tenthredinidae > Macrophya > Macrophya alboannulata. The sequence continues at coordinate 23,818,382 of OX451207.1, forward strand.
TACATACTTAAATACAATAGCGTTAAGAGTCTGAAGCACTTTCGACTTTCGACATTTTTAATTCATTCTTTATAATCGAATCATTATTAATTTTTTTTTTTTCAATTATCATCATCATCATCGTCATCCTGTTTTATCCTGTTGAGCAAAAATTACATTATAATATAACATACTATAGGCTTCCTTTCTATCTCAATACCGCCTCTATATACATATACATAAATTGATTGTATAATTATTTAGTCACACCTTTTGAAATTAATTAATTGATTAATCAATTATTTATTTATTTAAGTAATCAGGCAACTGTCGGCAATTACCTATATGTACTTATTATAACTCGTCTTTATATCTTTCCTCATCTCCTTATTCAGTTATTTATTTGGATCTAATATAATAATTCGCGGCTCAAATTTTAGCTGCAGCGTTTTTTCAATTTATCGTTAATACAATTTTTTATTTATTTATTTATTTATTAGCATAATTAAACATACGCTAATGACTATTAGGCTCGGAATATATCTGGCACCAAACAGGACAGTGGCTAGAAACTGGACCTCCCCATTTCCAGCCCCTTGGTATACCCAAATGCGTTAAACCCTGTCTAACAATTCCCGAACAACCGGTACTAAATAAAGCCCTTGATTTAGGACCCCAGGCTATATTATCGTTAAAGAATAAATCCTCAGAACTCAGAATAGCTGTATTTTCCCTAAATGATAGTTCGAGGTCGAGATTTTCCGCACCGTTTACAGACGAAAAATCTCCTAATAAAAGCGCGTTTTCATATTCTAATAAATTTTCTATGAAACTCCTGTCCCGCGTTGTTGAATTCAACGTCATGTTTATCAGCGTTACTGTTAGCTTGTTGATCTGAAATTAAATTAGAATATTGTCACTCTATAATTTTCATAAAGTTTTCATCTTATTATCGACAATAAACCCACGTGGAACGTCGCGTAGGCTGTTAAAGGCAACGAATTTTCCTTATCATGAGGCTGTTCTCTCAGAGTAATTCCCAACTTTGAATCAGCGTCCCAAAGAATTGCCAGCCCCTCTCCCAAGTGCAGAGATCGCCAAGATCTACGATTATCCTGCCAATCTCTAACTCGTTTTAATATCGGGGTGTTTAATTCGGTTGTTACTTTGGCTAGGGATTCGATGTTGTCGATTTCTTGTAACGCGAGTAAAGAGAGTCTGGAAAATAGACCAAAAGAGTTAAACTCGGCTGCAAAGCACTTTTCTTCTCTCAGTTTTTACCTGTTCTCCAATATAGTCCGACAAATGACTTCCCTGACCCCCGGATTGCAGGCTTTATCAACATTAAAACTCTCCAGATTCCAAGTGGCGATTCTGATCGACGATCGGCCCTCTAATCGGCTGGAAAAATCGCTAGGAGTAAGCGGTCGCGGGCTAGCGACACTGAGCAATTCCCAAATCTCTTCTTCAGATATTCCAGAGCTGGTCTCGATTTTATTCCTGAAAAATAACGTCGACGGCTGAATCTTTGGATTAATCTGTAATTCGCATGAGATTTGATACCCAGATAAACGATATATCAGACTTTGTTAGCCGAGGGGAATTATCTATGAGGATAGATTCGATTCCCCTTGAAACTCACGCGACATGGGCTTTAGAGTTTATCCCATTTACTCTAGGCACGTCTTCTTTCCTCATTGTTCTTTCCACACCGTTCGATATCGGAGTGCTAGTCACTTGCGGATTGTTCCATAAAGAAGGAGAGGTGCTGTTGCTTGGAGTGGGGGTCACAGATTCGTCCGAATCGACGACTACCTTAAGATGAGGCTTTATCAAAGCTAATCGGTGCTTTCCAACCCCTCGAACCTTTGCTAGTTCGTTTAGGGATCTGTAAGGACCTCGTCTGCGCCTTCTTTCTACCATATTGGCTGCCAGTTCCTGTAAAAACATTCATTTTTCAAGTTCTATTGGTTTTTGTTTCCGATGATTTCTTGCTTTTCGAGGTATATCCGTACCTGATTAAGACCCGGGATTCCCTGTAGGTCAAACACGCTCGCGGTATTAACGTCCACAAAGCTAACGCCATTTCCTATTGAATCTAGGCTGATTGAGGCCTGGGATGATCGTCCACTGGCTTCACTTGGCACTACGCATATCTCTGGTCTGACTAATTCTAACTTATAGGCACCTACTCCTGAGACTAAAGCCAAATCTTCGACTCTGTTAAATCGTCCAATAGCTTGTCTATGGTTTACTATGTTCTTAGCCACGGCACGATTTATCCCTGGCAATGTCATAAGCTCCTCTTCTGTAGCCGTGTTTAAATTAAGCTCGTCAATCTGTGAAAGAAAAATTGGTTTATTATTAATTTGTTCGATTAAATTGATGCTTGGGAATGTTTTGAAGGGAAAAACGAAGTCATGTTTCTTGAAGAGATTCGAAGTATGTGTTAATAACTTCTTATCCTCGTAATAGTTTTAAGACTATTTTCAACGATCAATGACTGGCTTTATAAGTTTGGTTCTAATCAGATAAGATGATAAGTAGTAAGAGGATCAAGTAAATATGATTTGATTCGATTTCTGTTTTTTGTCTACTTTCTTCAGCCGCACACCTTGAGTCCGCTGTCAATGTAGGTAAAAGCATGTGACAAATTTTTGTTTGTAGTTTGAAAATGTTTTCTCCCAAGTACACCGAGGGAGACTCGTCTAAAACTCCTAGATCTTTGTCCATGATGAGTGCTTCCAGTCTGTCCCATTTCATTTGATATAGGTGTGTGTTTCAATAATATCACTGTTATTGGTGATTATGATGATCTATGTATCCGTCTAATCTTTCAGACACGCCATATTGTCTTTGTTAAGCATTATCTGTTTCCTAACGACGACGATTGATGACGACGATGATTTAATTTCCATAAATCTCTAACGATCCTGTAATAAAAATAAATAAATAAATAAATAAAACCAGTGAACATAAATACATACATACAATCAATGATGCAAGCTTTGATCGCGGTACTACTAATATTAAATACACAATACACAATCATACAATGATTGTTGTAATTTTTCTTATTTATCGTATTATCTTACAAATTATGATACATATATCATGATGTTATCTCCAGGTGGTAAAGTATTAATCATACATTGACCATCTGTGAATCCAACTGATTAGGCAGACGGATAGATAAATAGAGCGAGAGATAGAGACTTCAAGGAGTAGAGAACAAAAGAGTTTTGAATAAATACATAAAAATCTGTATTCAATGTCTATAAGAGAATAAATCGAGGAAGGAATGTTAATTGAATTTCGCAAGTAACGAGGAGTGAAATAAAAGAGGCTAAACGATTCGAAGTGGGGAAAGGTGGAATATGAATAACAATAAAAACAATAAAAGTAAAATATGTATATATATAAAAATACGGGGAAAGCTAGAAAAAAATATTCGTTGTTTAATTGGAAAACCTTGAAACGGCCTGGGGCATGGTCACATCAATTTTATTACAGTAATAGATAAATAGCTATTATTAACAATGACGAGTCGAACTTACATGGCTTTCTGGCTAGTCCAGTCTCTCTTTTTTCTCTCTCTCTTTATCTTTATCTCTCTTTCTCTCTTTTCTTGCTCTCTTTCGCTCTATCTCTCTCTCTCTCTTTCTCTCTCTCTCTCGCTGTCTCTCACTCACTCACTTGCCAAATTATCAATCGATCAGCACTTCCGTTCTTAAAACAATTTATTATCAAAACATTCGAGAACAATGAATGATTCATTGATTATTATTTAAATAGCGTAAATGAATTCACAGACATGTATCACGTATAGGTAAAAAATTAGTGTTAACACTGGAGGACACCGCCTCGGACAGACTTTTTGACATGACAAATAATACGCACGACGCACGTGTATAATACTTGAAATTAAACTATGATACGATAAATATATCTATATCATCGTGTCACACATACACACTACTCGTGCGGAAATTTATACAAAGTGATATACCACATATGTAACACATGTAACGGCATCATACATACACATATGTACATACATAACGCATGCGTAAGTTTTTTGAGTCCGTTAAATGGTATCAAGAAAAAAGTCCCTACGACATAATCTGGTACGTCGCGACTAGTAAACTAGTACTTTTAATAGATGTCACCACTTGATGATCGCGCTAAAATGCAACAAATAATAGCGAAATAGAATAATTATTAATACTCGGTTTCTCACAGACTTTTCTTTATTCAAATATTCATAGAACCTATTTAAAAGAGACGATAGAAATCGAAGGTGGCGGCTTGTGTTGCCTCCTGGATCCACTTAGGACGTTACACCTTGATTTCATATTTCGCGGGGAAAAAAGTCAACGAGCAAGACAAAGATCACGAATAGTTAGACACAATACGGTTTGTAATTCGCCATCTGGCGGATTGATGAAAAACTATATTAGTATATTCGTTGAAATAAAAATTCGCAACTTGACGTAGTCATTGATGGTATTATCTACTTAATGTTCGTCAGTCTATTGAACATGGCCGAAAACAATGGCAATGGTTATTGAGTTAACTTTGTTGTATTCCTTATCGCACTTGTCAATACACGATATTAGTTTGATAAATATAGTTGTTTAAATAATTTAGCCGATATTAACGAGGTAAGTGATTAAAAAAAAAAAATAAAAACCGGAGTTTAATATTACCGACGGGGTTAAAAAAAATAAAATAAAAAATAAAACAAAAAAATATTCATCCAATTTTTCTTTCCTGTTATTGAATATCTTCATCCCCATAATACGATACAGGCGGCGAGTTTACAGCCTCTCTTCTCTGTATTCACGATGCCAAACGTACACCCACATCATAACAATAAGAATATTATTAACGCCTAATTTTTAATACTATTAGTGTATCGTGATATCGAATAGCCGAAAACGGACGTTTGTATTCATCACGCGGTATTAACACCTAATTTTTTTTTTCCTTTTCCTTTTTTCTCTCTTTATTATAAATCAACGGCCTTTTTTTTAACTTAAATATTACGATTTTAAATCCAATCATCACTCTGTAACATCATCGAGTTTATTATCGTTTAATTTTCAGCATATTAGCTGAATAGGAACCTTAATATGCAACGAGGTTACCAAGCTGTGGACGATACATTAACAATGCAATACTAAAGACGGAGGGTGAAAGCTACTCGGTCGATTTAAGGTGGTTTTATATTGATAAATTGTAATTTTTTTTTTTTATGTATTTACTGTTCAGAATTCAGTTTTGATACGTCTAATATGTATCATGATTTATTGTTGTTTTAAGGTGGATAGTATTATGGCAACTGCTATTCAAAAGAATGGCATGAAACATTTGACTAACGGAGGACTAAACCACGTCGATAATGTTAATAGTATTGACAGGCAAGGCATACACCCTGATAGCAAGGATGTTATGCTCATCGAAGATCAGGAAAAACCCGAGATAGAGGGAGATATGGAAGCTCCAGAGATAGACATTGTCATTAATAATGTTGTATGCAGTTTCAGCGTCAGATGTCATCTCAATTTACGCGAAATAGCACTTAACGGATCTAACGTTGAGTACAGGAGAGAAAATGGGGTAATTTATTATCAATCTTTGTTAATGTTGTTGTTGTTGTATGCAGCGTAACATTATTATTCACTCTATACCTAATCGGGGTAAAGAATTTACAGCTTATCCCAAAATCTGTTGTAAGATTCTTTTCGAAACTATGATTATGATAAAATGGAAGCATTTTTGAAGAATTTTTCTATCGTTTTTTAGACCTACTAGAGGATCTCGCACATCTGTTCTTATGTAAAAATGGTTTCAGTCAAATTCCATGAAACTTGAGTATGTTGCGTTTCAAAGCATGCTGATTAAAAGTCTCCATGGGCCAAACTCCCTAAAGTTAAGAGTTTCCAAGATATTTATGTTTATTCATGTTTCTATCACGTATTTTTTTCTTTTAAAGTTACTTTCAAAAATGTGTTCTTTATGATCAAATAATGAGCCTCAAGAAAACTCAGCTCTTAATATTAATATTCAGAGGTCACTCGTAGCTGTTTTTTATTTTCCATTTAAAATACATGGGAAATGTTTTGGTGGCACATTCGAACTTTATACTTAAATATCTTGGAAATCCTTAACTTCGGGGGGTTTGGGCCATGGAGACATTTAATCAGCATGCTTTGAAATGCAACGTACTTCAGTTTCATGGAATTTTACTGAAACCGCTTTTACATAAGGACAGATGCAGGCTCCTTACGCTAGAAAAACAATTATATTTATTTCCACAGCATTAATTTCAAGGCTTGAAGTTCCTGTTTTTGAATTCGTTCTACCATTTTTCTTTTCACCAAGTTAACTTATAGGTGTGCCAAATCGGTCTACAATCATTAGTTATTCAGTAATCTCACTCAACGTTGAATAACTCGATAAAAAAAAGATGAATAAACAACAGAAACTGTTAACAACAAAAATATGAAACAAAGAATTTTGGATGAGTGAACTTAGAGCTTTGAAATAAAAGTTTATTGGGACTTTTGTATTAAAACACAGCATTTGAAATGCCCGAAAAATTGCTTTTATTGTTTCAAACAAAAAGAAGCTCCTGCCTTCTTATAATTCTAAATGAAAAATATTTTCTTTATTTCGTTTCAGATGATAACGATGAAGCTACGTCGACCTTATACAACAGCGTCAATATGGTCGTCTGGTAAAGTGACTTGTACAGGAGCAACGAGCGAAGATCAGGCAAAAATAGCAGCCCGACGTTTCGCCCGCTCGCTTCAAAAGCTCGGCTTTAAAGTCAGATTCAATAATTTCCGTGTTGTAAATGTCCTGGGTACATGCTGTATGCCTTTCGCTATTAAAATAACATCGTTTTCGGTTCGTTACCGAGAAAACGCCGAGTAAGTTTAATATATTCTCAAATTTTGATTAAATTATGTATACATCAAAACTATCCCATACATAAATAAACGCATCGATCAATCGATAGATCAATTTTGAAATCAACTGTTTTCAGCTACGAGCCCGAGCTGCATCCTGGCGTCACGTATAAACTAACAGATCCTAAAGCTACGCTGAAGATATTCTCAACGGGAAGTGTTACAGTCACAGGTTTGTAGAACTCTTATCGCTCATTAGCGGTTTTTAGATAAGAATAGATTGAAGAAATCATTTATTATTTTATGAAATGAAATGTAATGTTTGTTTGTTCTTTTTTTTCTACAGCACCGAGTGTGGCTGCGGTCCAGGCGGCGATCGAACACATATTTCCACTAGTCTACGAATTTCGAAAGGAAAGAACAGCCGAGGATCTCTTAGCCCTGCAGATGAAAAAGCGGGGATTAGCTGGTAGTAATAATAAACGTGGTGGCGGAGGTAACTGCCGTGGTGGTGAATTTTTTAGAGAAGTCGAAACGCCGATAGACGATGAGGCTGTCGCGTCGGAAGACGAAGGAGAAGCCAGCGATGCAAGCTGGGACTGATCATAGTTGATTATTCCATTGGTTGAATATCTGCTATCGCGGGGTAGTGTTTTTCAAACTACACGTATAAACGCGTTAAATAAGTGACTAATTAACATTATTATGTACTGTCTATTGATTGTGTGTGTGTGTGTATAAACAGTCGATACACAATGAAAGATGATAAATAACGAAAGGAAAACAGAAATGAAAATGAGAATTAGACGAAACGGAATGAAATGAAATGAAATGAAATTAAGTGAAATTAAGAGAAATGAATAGAATAGAGTTTGCGGTTTTCCCGAGAGAGAGAGAGAAAGAGAAAGAGAGAGAGTGTAGTTAAAATTTTGGGTTCTTTTTTTTGCCTAATTTAAATTGAAATTGAATAAAACAGAAAAAAAAAGAGATGGACAAAGGGAGAAAGAGAGAAATCGAGATTGGAAAATTTTGGTTTCGCCACAGATTTTGATCATCATTAGGAGAACTTGGGGGGGAGGGGAACCCCGATCATCATCACTTTCTCATTATTTCATGTACACAATTTCATTAGATATATGTAGAAATAGATTAAATAGAATCGCACAATGAGATGAGAAAAAAGATACCTGATAGAAGAAAAATACGAACGAAATGTACACGTAATACATTTTATTCTTACGTCTGAAAATTATATTATGTATGTATTATAATTTATTTTTTTTTACTCAAAACTTATTTTTGTTTGTTTTTTGGTTCTAATTTCTCTGTGACTTCTTATGATAAAATCGTGAAAAGAATCTAAAAAAAAAAAAAAAAAAATCGTTTTCAACTGATTCTTCTTGTCTTTTCATTTTATTTTTATTTATTTTTTTGTCTGTTTTTGTTTTTTTCACTTTCTCTCTCTCTCTCTCTCTCTCTCTATATATATATACAGGGTTAGTCAGTTCAAACTCCGAGAATGGGAGGAGCTTGGTTGATGAATTAGGCCCTACCCCTCAGCCAATCCGGCGAATATTTGGTATTTACGTCGAGGAGTCATGTTGTTATCGACGTACGAACTCAAGTCTACGTACTGGTAAACAGTGGGAATAAGAAATAAATTCACGATATAACAAGTAATAATACTGACCAGCTTATTCAATACTATAAACTATGATACTACTCTATGAGTAAACATGACTCTCACATGCTAAGACAAACCGCATTGTTTACATTTCGTGATGTCGACTTTCTTTGTTGTCATATCTTCATTATTGTTTCTTATTAACAGCGGTTACCTACGTGTAGACTTCGAATCTCACAATCAATTTGATATCAACACTCATGACTCCTCGACGTAAATACCAAATATTCGCCGGATTGGCTGAGGGGTAGGGCCTAATTCATCAACCAAGCTCCTCCCATTCTCGGAGTTTGAACTGACTAACCCTGTATATATATATATATATATATATATATATATATATATATATATATATATATATATATATATATATATATATATATATATATATATATATATATATATATATATATGTATATACGTATATAATATGTCTCTTTCTCTCGCAGCGAAATCTTGAAATTTTTGAAAATTTTTCAAGGGGGATGGTAAATGAAAAAGTTAAACAGTCCTAGCCAATCGGCGCAAGCTACCCTTTTTTAACGGTGATAACAAAACTTTTGCCTGTTTAAGTTTTGATTGTAACACCGCTGCAGGGGGAGGTAAAAAAGAAAAAGATGAAAAAAAAAGAAAAAGATGAAAAAAAAACTACCTACCAGAAAATTCTTCGCATAAGGTGTCGTTTATTTCGTTTTATATTATGTTAGTTTTTTCTTTTCTTTTTTTTTTTTCTCTTCTGTCGAATAATATTCCGTGCCAAAGATATATGGATGTTCAAAATTTGAGGCAAAGTTATTGTATAGCTAATAACTACAACTACTACTATTACTGTTACTTTGTTTAATTTTTTTTGTTTTTTTCTTTCACCAAAGCCTACAAAATTTTGTTCATTTTTAAAGATTAAGACGTGTGTCATTGTTTCTTTTTGTTTTTTTAATTTATTTTTTTTTTTTATACTTTTTTTTTCTTCTCTTCTCTGTCCGTATAGGTATATATTACCATTTAATTTTTTCCTTTGTACGTTTTACTATGTTATAAATAAATAAATTTAATTAAATTAATTAATTAATGAACGAACGAACGAACGAATTAATTAATTAATTGATTATTGATTAACTAATTAATGAATTAGTTGATCGATTGATTGATTGATCGATTTTTAATAAACTTGAGATTAATTGATTTTTTCTTTCTTGAAAACAGAAAAAAAACAATAATAAAATAATGAAATAAAGTAAAATAAAATGAGATAAAAAAAACTGAGAAGAAGGGAAAAAAATTACATCCATACATACATACATACATACATACTTGTAATAAAGGTATACGTGCATAATACATTAAAATTAATAGAAATTTTGCCGATCGCGATGAAATCACTCGTTGAAGATAAAAAGAAAGAAAGATAATCATACTATCATTGCTTATATTTGTACTACTACTACTACTACTACATCCCTATATGTCATGTGTGTTTAAACTGTATGTATGAATCGTTGATAACGACGGGCTGTGGTTTCTTTAGTTTCTTTTTTTTATTTTTTTATTTCTTCTACAATGAGACTACAAGAAACGAACAAGGAAAAAAAAAGGAAAAATTAAATAATCAAAAACAACACAAAAAAAAAAAAAATAAGTAAAAATAAAAATCACACTCTGACCCAGGCGCCCATATCTACGCGCGCCGTTTTAACACATACACAGCTATACTGTAGTATTTTCACAAAATATCACGATAAAATAACAAAAAATGAAAAATTGATAAGTCAATAGTAAGATTTTAATAGAAGTCGAAAATCAAAACTAAGAAGAAGAAAAAAAAATACAGATTAAACACCCTGAACATGATATCTACATACGTATACCTATATACATTTAATTAGACATATTTTATTCGCAAACACGATGTTGATGATAATGACGATGATGATTATGGTACCTAGTATATACTATAGTATTCATACATATACCTATATACCTATATTTAGTATAGAACAATAAATTTTGAGCAATAAAGACGTCAGAGAAAAAAAAATAAATAAATAATAACGGAAAACTTATTGGAAAAAAAGAGAAGAAGAAGAAGAAAATAATAATAATAGAAAAAAAGAAACAAAAGAAAAAAAAAATTAAATAAAATAACAAGAACGCGCTCTCACTTTTGGACTATAGTATAAATACCCACATACATACATACATACATACGGGCCACAGATATTTATTGCAATTGGCTTGCGTAGATCCGGTCCATTAATTATACATATATTATACACCTCTATACCTGTACCTATATGTATTTAATTTATAAAACTAATAACAACAAAAGAATGAAATCATCATCTTATTTATGTTTTAAATAAATAAAATAATGAAATAATAATTATGATAATAATGATAATAATAATAATATTAACAATAATAATAATAAAATTTATTGATGAACGCTTATGATTTTTAGATTTTCAAAATAAGCGATTGAATAAAGTTTTTGAATCAAAAATAAAAAAAAAATATATATGTATGTGTATACATATACATTGACTAAATATCGTTGTGTTTTTATTTTTTCTATTTATTTATTTATTTATTTTCTCTTTCTTTTCTTATGATTTACAACAGACGCGTATATAAGATCCTATTCGGTGAAGTACCTATTTCTTTTTTTTCCCCTTTCGTTTACAATTCAAATTGATACATACAGGTACATAGATACCTGTATACATAAATAAACGATAAAAAAAAACTATCTAAATAATTCATTCAATATCAAACAGAAATCAAAATTTATTATTAATATCATTATTGTTATTATTCTTATTATTATTATAATCATTATTATTATTATCAGTAAATGAAATTATAGATACATACATAATAAATGTAATAGGTATACAATACAGTAAGGTACGAGGAGACATATTATCATACAATCACTCGGCCGATTGTTAATCAATAATACAATACATACGTTATACACGTGTATGTATATAGTAGACCTGTCCTTAAGAAGGGTAAAATCGAATTTCAATGGTCTCACCCCTCAAATTGGTTCAAAATAATTAAAAAAAAATGTTGAATTTTTATTTATTTTTTCTCTCCATATTTACCCACCCCTAGAAAGCCTTACTTTTTCTCATAAGAAAAGCATTGATTTTTCGAGGTTTTTAATCAAAAATGCGTACTGGGTCTAAAGAAAGTCGTAAAAAAATTTCTGAAAAAGCAAAATGAAGGGAAATTTGTCCCCTTTAAAACGCCGCTTGAAGAATTTGGCGACCTCTATTTTTGACTCCGCTATCTAACTTTTTTTGCGGGGTCAAAGTGATTCATAAATTTTCCATAATAGTAACTTTTTTCAAATCAGGGAATTGTTTACTATGTTCCTCAATCACTGATTAGTTTGCAGAAAAAATTTTCTATTTTTTAAGGCCACTCCGATTCAATTATTTCGATATCTGGCTCTCCAAATGACGTTTTTCGACATTTTTGAAAACTTTTTCCAGCGGTTTCCCAAATTCTAAAAAAGAAGACGAGGTGATCGAAATTTTTTAATTTCTATTTCTGATTTTCAACGAAGAATTTTCATTGTCTTCAAGACCAATCCCATTGAGTTCATCGACCGCTCAAAAGTTTGATAGCGGAGTCAAAAATAGAGGTAGCCAAATTTTTCTGGCGGCGTTTTGAGAGGGACAAATTTTCCTTCATTTTGCTTTTTTAGAAATTGTTTTACGAATTTTTTTAGACCCAGTGAGCATTTTTGATTAAAAACCTCGAAAAATCAATGCTTTTCTTATGAGAAAAAGTAAGGCTTTCTAGAGGTGGGTAAATATGGAGGGAAAAAATAAATCAAAATTCAACATTTTTTTTAAATTATTTCGAACCAATTTGAGGGGTGAGACCATCAAAATTCGATTTTACCCTTCTTAAGGACAGGTCTAATGTATAGTGTGTAGCATTGGGTGCCCTTCGAAGTAGAGAATATTTTATCATGTTTTTTTTTTTTTTTTGCATCTGTTCTTCTATTACCCTCTTTTTGTTTTTATATACGAACGTTTTTTATATTATACATAATATACATATATAGCAATACTCAAATTGAAAGCTGTGTATTCAATTTATACCTATATACATACGTACCTATACATACCTATATGTATGTATGTATGTGTAATGTATCTATAGAAAAATTTCGAAAAATTTTTCTCAGTATCACTGCCTGAAAAAAAAATTAAAAAAATGACAGACTAATTAATTAAATAAATAAAGAACGATTTGAGCATATAGTTCACAATTATACATACCGTGTGTGTGGTGTGTGTGTG